>VZTL01001837.1:23042-50218 GCA_013400535.1 Scopus umbretta
GGGGAGGCCTTTGGAGAAACTTCTTGACTCTCAGAACAAAATAGGGAGAAAAAAAGTCATGTTAAAATGCCTCTTGGCCCTTACACCATTTCCATTGAAGCTGACGGTAAAAATCCTCTTTGACTTTACTGGGAACAAGACTGAGCCATTTTAAATGCTATGTTGTAATATAAATCTTTTAAGTCTTAAATATTTCCATACAGTGGAGCAGAGAAGTCTCAAGTGTCATCAGAAAGACTGCTTCTTGTTAGGCTGTTACAATGTGCTATTTCTGTTCAAATAACGTTTACTAATATGAGAGACAAATAGATTTATACAATTTGGAAGTCTGACACTACAGTTGGGTGTTCACAGCTTTTATACATTATGGTATTTATGAAAATAATTTTAACTCTTCAGTTGCATAAAACAAAGCACAGATGTTTCCCAGCAGCATTTCCTCATCAGGCCTTTTAGCTTAGCCTTACTGGAGTGTTGCATAGGATTTGGTTACCGTTAAGCTCAAATCAAAATATTCCAAGAGTACGGAGGCACTACGTGGCAAGGCAGGGGTAAGAAGAGGAAGGAGGGACATGGAAGGAGGAAACAATCTTCTTCTCCACCTGTCCCAAGTCTTCCACCTGTGGAACCTCAGAGAACTGTAAGTTCTCATCTTTAGATCTTCTTCCCTCCTTAGCAGTGGCTTTGAAAACTTTAAGTGAGAGAACAGTAGCAAAAAAAGCCCTCAAAGTATCATACTCTGGGAAGGTCAGGGAGGTTTCCTTCTCCAGATATACAGGGGCTCCAGAGTTCAAAACTGAATCTCTCTGTGCTCCTGAGTTGCTGTGATGTCCTGCTCAGCACCCTGTCTTCTCACCCAAGGACATGTTGATGGAAATACCATTTAGTTGTTTGTTTGTTTGTTTGTTTTACCCTAGAGTTAGTTTGGCTGGGCAAGCACAACTGAACAGCATTCATGCAGTCACTCAGGTCTTATCAGTGATCTTCTAACAGGGGAGTATTGTTCAAGTGACAATTTACCTGATCTTTCTGTGCTGTGCGTGCATGTGTTGGGTCCAGCTGTGGTCTCTTGTCAGATACTCCACTGTAAGCTCTTCAGGAGAGGAACTGTCTTTATAGTTGGTGTCTTTACAGCATCTTGTGTAGTGTCCCAGGACTACAAATATTGGTGATAAACTGCCCTCATCTGAAGAAAGACAGGCCAGTCTTTCCAAATCCGCATTTCCAAGTAGCTGATGATTAGTGGAATTCCCCCCCCACACCTCCAAAAAAACCCAAAAACCAAAACCCCAAAGAAGAAAAGTGAGAGGGGGCAGTATACGTCTTGGTGAGGAAGGAGACTTTCCTTATCTCTGCACTTCAGGAAATGTCTGCTGCTCCTTGGAAGAAGTGTATGTCCTAAAAATGTTTAAAGGTGTACTACAAGAGAAACCAAAGCCAAAAATGTCGAGCTATAAAACTGTATGAAGGAAAGACATCTTTCTGTGAGAAGGTTTAAACTGTGGCCTTCTCAGAGAAAAAAGAAATACTACCAATGAAGCCATGATGAAAGCAGAGGAAATAGAAAATACTTCTGTAATGGTACTTGTACATTTATTAGCAGTTGAGCAAACTTTCCTTCTGCTTTGGGCCTGATCTTGAAGAACATCTTAACCAGCTATCTCTTAGGACCATAGTGGTACTGTGTAGATCACTGTTTTACGTATTGTGGGTCAAAAGTGGTCCCAATTGTTAAAGGATAACTATCAGCAGAAGCTCAAACCCCTTTAAGTCAATGGCAGCTTGCTTCCTCCAGTAGGAGGAGTGAAAATGCTCTATAATTGCGCCCTGAAAGCGTTTACTGATATCTGCCTTTAATCACTGAAAGCAGTTCGGTCTCTTTTTGGGAGAGGAGAGAACTTAAACATTTACAGGTAGTGATTACAGCCAGTTGTGCCTTCCCTACGTTCAGGACCTGAACTGTTCCTGTTTCAGAGACTTGCACGAAGATACAAAAACTGAGCTTCACATCAAAACTCTGGGAGAACACGGAGATGGATATGATGAATACCAAAATAGCTCATAGGATTATAGATCTGCACATAAATGCAAGCATCAGAATGACCAGATTGCTACCAATGGAGTTCTTTGGGTGTACGCTAACTGCATTTGGAAGAAATACTGCATTTATTGTTCAAATTAGTGCGACATAGTCCATTTTGACTCTAATCTTTTACCTGAAAGAAAACAGGATTCTTTCTGTGGATATTAGATTTAGTGGGATGGAAGTCGAAATCTCAGTGGGGTTTTCAGGTAGGGAAGCAAGACGAGACTAGGCCTGTACACATGCATTGGCATCAGCAGAGTCTCCATGACTCTTTTGCTGTTGCTTTTGTTTAGTATCTCACCTAACCACGTTCGTATCTGCAACTGGAACTCTGAAGCGCTGCCAAGTAACACAAGTGCAATAGCAGAATCAATGCAAAAAAACTTTACGTATTACTTGTTTTTCACCTAATACACATCTGAAGCTGAAGCTGCTAAAATATTCTTCTTTTCATTACTTCACTGTGGCAAATTCCACTCCTTTACCTTAATGTCAGCCTTCTGTTCCATTTTATTGTTGGTTTACGGCAACTTTATTTTAGATTGAATTTATGAGCACAAATACCACCATTTAACAATGCTCCTCTGTCCACATTTCTGATACTTTCCAGTGCACTCCAGTGGAGCAAAAGGAAAAAAATATGGTAAAACAGCCTCCTGTTTTGATGAAAAATTGCTAGCAGTTATAACATAATTAACTTAACCAACAAGGCAATAAAAATTAAGTGCCCTGTTCATGAGTGATGCATATCCCACATTAAGACTAAATTTCCTAGAAGTCATACACTGAAACATTTTCCAACAGGCCTTTACTGTATAACATTCATATTCGTATTCGTATAACTGTTGTATTCAACAGTATTTCCTTGGGTCTTTTGGAATGCAACAAGAGGACTGCAACTGAGAGAGAAGCAGTGATACACATGACCAAAAAGTTGTGTTTCATCACTGGGAAAGCTTAGGGAAAACGTTACAGGAGTTATACGTTACATTTTTTTCTGACCAGACTTTACTTGAATGATCAAACCATAAAGTCGTTATTTGTTGTATTACCGAGGAAGTAATATTTTTGCTATTTGTAAGTGACTATTTGTAAGTTTTGCTATAGTAGTAACTACCTATCCAATCAATATCAATTTTTAAATCTCTTTTAATCTCTTGAACAAATATGTTTACAAGAAAAATTCCAGTTTGTTTAGAATCATGGAATGATTTAAGTCGGAAGGGACTTTGGAGGTCATCTGGTCCAACCTCCTACTCAAAGCAGACCTAACCCACTAAGCTGGGTTTGTTTTTTTGTTTTTGTTTGATTTTGTCTTTATCTTTGGTTTTGTTTTTGTCTTTGGTTTTGTTTTTAATTTCAATAGCAGTATTTTATGGCAATAGTTCTTGCTGAAGAGCTTGTTCCAAACCAAGTTCTGTTTACTAGATTTCCCTTTTTATCTTTTCTGCTATGAATCTACCCTGTCATTACCTTTGGAATCAACAATCCCTGTTCTTTTAACAGTTCAGCTTCACAATTTATTCTGCTTTTGCCTCTTGCATTGAAAACAGAAAAGAAGGGGGACTAACCTGAATATACAGGGTAAAATGCAGTTTGGAAAATGCTGCTTTCTTCTGTGTCAGAGGGTTTATAATATCATATTCTAAAGTACAACCATATCTTCCAATCAAGGTTATTGCTTTGAAGCTAAGGGTAATCAAATCATTCTTCCATCTTTAAGCCCAGAAGAAAATGACTTAGTTTTCTGTATACTTCCAGAGACGATGAGCTGCTGATTTATGATTCTACTGAAGTTATAGGAGAGCTGAACAAAATGTAAAACTAAACGCCTAGCTTTGCTCTCAGCTGTTCTGGTATAATTCCAGCTCAGCTCCTCTGGTGTTGATGAATTTATTCCAGTTTTACACTGCTGTGACCAAACCAGGATTTATTTTATAGTCTGCATCAAAGAATTGGACCATTTCCTTCTACTTTCAGAAGATGAGCTTTCTCTTTGTTGGACTGTAGTCTCTCTCTCCCCCATGCTTTTCCTATTTTACATCTTTTTTGAGAAGTGTATATTTAAATGAACAATGACAAACTCTCTACCTGAAAGACTGTTGCACACAAAGTCTTGCAAACTCTCGTTTTTTTAAAGAGAAGTCCCCCGCAGGCCATGGATATGTGCTCGTCAAGTATAAGGAAGGCTGCTCTTAAGCAGTCCTGGACTCTGTTTATTTAGTTATTTAGTTTTAAACTTGCCTTGTCATTGATTTAGTGAGCCGTACAGATACATATGGACAAAACAATGAGACTTGCTTTGAAACACTCAGAACCAGCTTTTGCAGAAGAGCCCTTTAAACTTCGGAAGGATCCTGTGGAGTATTTGGTCATGTTTAGAAACCATCCAAAGTAGCTATGACAACTTAATGTTCCGGGGCCAAGATCTTGTGCGCATACCAAATCTCTGACACTATCCAAGATCCTTATCCAATGTGAAGAGGAAACTGTAAAATCAGAATTGCCTAAAACAACCCCTAGAGAGTATTACTGATTCTTGAGAAGATTTTTTTTTTTTCCCCTGTACATCTTAAAGACAGCTTTTTCTTAAAAGGTCTAAACCAGGAAATTTGTAAAAGAAAAGAAAACAGTGAAATGAGTAAGGCATCCACAAACCCCAGGAAAACAGGTTCCCAGCTAGGTCCCTTCTTTGTTCCTTGTTGCGATTTCTTTATCCTTCTTCAGTCAGTTAAATGGACTTGGACTGTTTTAGAAGCCTCTCAGATACACTAATATAATTTTATCTGGTTTGTTTTTTAAATGGGAGTGGCATCTAATCTGGGTTTCAGCTCCCCCTAATCTGGATCATCTGGGATTAATTCTAAATGCAGCCGAGGAAGGAATGCTCAGGGAGGCTGATCTCAGCAAAGGCGGGTAGTCAGAGTCTGATCGATCACCATGTGTCTGGTCCAGGCAGTTCAGATGCTGACTGTAGTTATTTTTGGTATTACATATGGAAATGAAGCATTCTAACTGATAAAAATCTGCTTTTCTGTGCAATGAATATGTTGGCTACAGCACCTGCAACTTGTGCGTCATGGTAAAAGCTAGGCTCTGTATTAATTCTCTTAGTTATTGATAATATTGTTTCTGCTTCCCATCCTCGCATGTGCATAACTGACATTTATGCACCCTGGCTGCGTTTGATTGCTTTCTGTTTCTCTGGATGTGGCAGGGTTCTGCAAGACAGGTTTTTCTAAAGGCCAAGACATGTGGATAATGGATTACTAAAGGTACTGATTTAAAAAAAAAACAGGTGAATAAATGATGTTTTGGTTTCAGCAGCCATGCTGAGGTTTTAAACGTTGGCAGGTAGAACCAAACCCAAACATTTTAGTAATGGCATGTTAACATAACTATATCGTACAAAGTATTCCTGGCCACTTTTAATGAAAGTAAAGAGAGAGAGTGATATATCTGGATAAATAGGAGAAGATGGTAATTTTCGTTATTTCTCCTTTCCCCTCTCCTTTTACTAGTAGCCGAGTGAGTAGTTACATGGAGAACTAAAAGACAAAATGGTCAAATCTCCTTTTTAGTAAATTTGGAACAGAAACTGCAAAATAGATGTCCCAACTCAGAGAGAAATGCCTTAACCTTTGCCCTGTGGGATCACGCTCTTGAGCACTCTTCATCTACTCAATTAATACAGCCAAAGGATTTTTGAGACTGAAAAAAATGTTCAGGTGTGTTTTCCAGATTTGACATTAGTTAAGGATTGCTTTGATTTGTGAAAACTGCATTTTCAGTGAATAACTTATCATCCAGCAAAAACTCTTCACCATGATAATGGTTATCTGCAAGTCAGTGTTAAGGTGGCAACCTTAATGTTTGGCAGCAGATTTTAACTTTACGCAACACTGAGTTATTATTAATGTACCATATTGCAGATTTTATGAAAGTATCAAGTTTTCAAGTCTTTTTTTAAGTCAGGAAATGCAAAAGATAGGCTTTTTACGGGGGTGTGACTAACTATGTTCTATATATCCTGTACATCTAATGATTTTTCACTTAAAATAACAATCATTAGGTTAATGAACATACTTAGTAATCAAAGATATGTAATACACTGCCTGAATATAGAGAGTGTCATTTTATGTTTCAAGATCTTTTTCATTTTCCTAATGTATAGAATGACCACTATTAATATTGCATTGCCACTGTTTTTCTTTATTTATTTGACACATGACTTAAGATGTCTGACTGGTCCTTGTTCAAGGTATCTGTCACATGAGTTACAGAATTTCTCTCAGTGAAGATTGCTTTGTTTTTAAATCAAGTGAGTCAGAAAAAATATCTGTAAAAGGCTACAAGGCACTTAAGGATAGTGGAGGATGCACTTGGTGACAGCAGTTCAAAACAGAGAATGGTAAAATGGTATGAGTCTGACGTGTATAGGGACGACACATTACTTGCTTATTCTTTTTGTCTTTTTTGTTGACTAATCTTTTTATCTGACTCTCTGGAGTGAGGTAGGCTGGATATACTGTGGCTTTTCAAAATGAAATACTGAAGTAATTCACATGTAACTATAAGGAAGAACAAAATGTCATTTCTAACAGGAGGCACATGAAGAAAAGCCCTTTTGCATCACTTTGTTTCCTACTCAAAGCTGTTTATCAAACAGTGTAAGATCTCCAGCTTATGTTATTTTTCCGAGGAGCTTCATACAAAGAGGTTGTTTTGGTGTGGTTTTTTTTTTCCTGGCAAGGTGAATGTGGTCCCGTAGCAAAAAGATACTAAATATCAACAAGTAAACAGATAATCTGGCATTAATGTTCAATGTGTTGATTCATTTCTAAATCCATATTAATTTTGTGTAACTTTCCCATTCTTGTACTAGAATTGAAAGTAGGACATCTGTAAGCCCAGCAATTAAACAAATTAACTAAATGCATTTTTAAAAAAGACTCTGCATGGCAGCGGTCCTAAAAAGGTTCTAAAAAAAGTGGGTGTTTTTTCCTCTGCTTTCCAAAGCTGAAGCTGATTCTGGTCTAATGTGCATCATGATTCCATGTCTGTCACGTACCAGCAGCAAGAAGAAGCTTCACTGATTGCCTCATTAGTGCAGCAATCAAATGCTGCTACCAAGGAAAAACTAGTGAAGCAGTTCTGACTTTTCCTGTGATCCATCGGTGCCACCAGTCTTCCCACCTCCTTTTTTTGGAGAACACTTCTTTTTTATTTTTATAGTTGGAGTTGAGGGTCAAGCAAGCTTATTGATACATGCAGAGGTAGCTGAGCTTTTTAGATCAGTGTTGGAGGTGTTCCTTTTAGGACCAGGCCTACCTTAGAAAGTTTTGCTCACACAATGTTAGCCTGGGTCTGAAGAAAACCAGAAATCCCACCAGCCCAGTGGAGCTCCGCCAGCAACGTTCCTGGTGTGGACACAGCTGTGCTGCCAGGAGAAAGCTGCTGCCAGATTAACTTGTTGGGTTCAGAGCCTAGTGTAACTACAACAGCACAAAATCTCCTTGAGTCGGCAGACCTTGCACCCATGCTGCAGAGCTCCGCTGTCATGGCCGCACTGGTGTAACACTCACAGTGACTGTAACTGCAGACAGATCCTAGCCTGAAGCTTACTTAGGCCAGTAGTTGAGATGTACCTTGCATTAGAACAAAGAGGAGATATAGATGCTGAGAAGAGGACGCTGAGAAGGCAGTAAGTGTAGTTGGCAGGGCTAGCAGTAGGTGTCCCCTTGGACTGCAAGAACCCCTTTGAAAACTTCCCACTCCATAAATGAATTTTTTTTTCCCCTGGAAATTATGTTTCTTGTGTGTGCCAGTTTCCACTGGCTGCAGGAACATCTGCTGATGTGACTAGGTTTTCTTTGCCTCAGAAACACTAGGCATTTATGCCATTGTGCTGTCAGCTTTCTTATGCTAAAGAGTCTGTCCTAGGAGGATTGCTCCTTGTAGGAGAAAGGAGCTGGGTCTTCAGCCAGGTCCTAGTGGGACTGTGAATGGCCCTGGTGTTTAGCAGATACTACAGTGAGTAAGAACTCTGCCTGCTTCACAGTCACAGCAAAAGGACTACACAAAGCCATAACGCAGTAGTGTATCAGGTTCAAAATATTTCTTCCATCATCAAATCCATCTGCCTTAGGTTATCAGAAAACCACAGAGAATTACACCAGTGAGGAAATATTTGAAGGACAGCCCAGGATCAGGCTGGGTGACAGGTGATGATTGTGTTTTTATCAAGCTTTCTGTCTCTGATACCTGTTGATGTAGGAATGGTCGAATTCCTGGGAGCTGGCATCTCCAGGGCCCTTTAGTGTACATGGACTTGTTTGGTTTATCTTTCTTCCTGAGGTGAATGTGAGAAAGCTCAGAGGGCTTGCAGCAGTGGCAGACAGAGAAACATAGCTTGGATGCTTCTTGACCAAAATCAGTTGCCCGAAGAACTTCAGCATGGAAAAGAGGTCACTGAACGATGATACAATACGAGTAGTAGCGTGAAGAAGCTGAAAAGGGATTGACTGTTCACTGTTTTCTACAGTATGAGAAGCAGAGGGCATCAAATAGTGTTTAAATTACTCAATACATAGAAAATATCTCTGGTTCCTGAGTGGAGTCAGTTGGAGGCTGGAGTATTCAGGCAAGTATCAGGGCACTGATCTTAGACTCTAGGCCTTCGTAGGGCAGCTGTTTCCACTGTTTTTTCCTCATTAGGAAATAAAAACCTAAATGCTCTCTTCCTCTGCCCCATGAGGAGGCTGACAGAGCTCCTGTGAAGACAAAGAGGTGAGGCTGCAGACAGGGAGGGCATCAAGAATGAGAAAAGAGGAGGAATGCTGCCAGAAATTCTAGAAGTTTTGGAGGAACCGGAAGAGTGGCTGCAGCCCAGCACATGCAGTGTTCACATGGACCCATTTTCCCTTTTATTGGGAAGCGGTGTGGGTCTGGGAACCCTGTGGGTGTGCCCATGTCTACTGCTCCACAAAGAAGTCTCCAACTTATGTCCCTAAAAAAAGTTGCTTATAGCTTGGAGTACAAGCTGGCCAACCAGGGTTCCTCATCAGTCACGTGATGGTAAGAGGGACAGCCTCTTGTGATGGTAAAAGGGGCAGCCACTTTGTGGTCTAGTTGCTGGTAAAGGGAGTGAGAGGAATACGAGCTTGTACAACTGTCCTGGGGGCACAGTGTGGAGGTACACCAGGCAGGCATCACAGGGGCTTACATAGCGCTGGGTGGGAAGTGGCCAAGGAGGCTTATGGGGCAAAGAAGCTCTTCAGGGTGTGTGCTGGGCTACTCTTGCACAGAAGTCACCCAAGTCAGAAGATTGTGGGATTCAAAGCATCCCTCATCTTCTAGAGTAAGCTGTGGGAGGTACAGTCGCTGTTCATGCAGTGTTCATTCATTCACGCTGGGCAACCAGCGCGGGATCCACTCAGTCCCACCAAACACAGTCCCACCAGCCCACAGACCATTGCTGTTAGCAACTGACTGAGGGGAATGAAAGTGGTGGCAGAGCTCTCTCAGCAGCCTGCACTGCTGGGGTGGCTGTAGCCTTTGGCCTGTCCTCAGGAGAGTCTTGGCCATGGGCCCAGTGGCAGCCTTCTCAGATGTTATAGAGAGGGCCTCTCTTCCTCCAAGAGAAGCATGCACTGAGCTGTGATTTGTATTTGTCACATTTGCTGCTGAGATGAAGGTCTGCACTTCCTCATGGATGTGCCCAGGAGGTGGGTAGCAGGTCTGGACACAAAGGTCAGCCAAGAGGCGAAGGGGAACAGAAGAAGAAGTGGTCTCCCACGGCGAGCAGCCCTCTGATGCTACGTGGGGGCTTCTTTGGTTGCCCCCTGCAAGGACCAGGAAAAGTGCTAAATGGTTGTTTCAATGAAAGTATTAGAAGTATTCTTGTTTGAATATTAGGAATTAGTCATGCTAGTTATTGATATTGCTATCGTACAGATTTGATAATGTAGTCATTTAACATTGATATGTTATAGTGTAATGTTTTGACATTATTGAAATGAAATTATTAGTGAGTCAAACACAGTAATTTTGACAAACTGTATGCTATGGAAAGTTTTCAGTTTCCTATTCCAACTGAAGATTAAAAAAAAACTAACCCAAGTATCAGAATTTCTAAATTAATTTCCTGAAATATTGGTAGCTTCAAAACAATATTCAAGTCATAAGATACAGCAATCAGAGTATATTAGTGGTTCTTTTATTGGGAGCAACCTGTTTGTTGGCCAGAGACTGACAGGTCAGCAAATAGGGCTACAGTCAGACTAGCTTTTGTAAGTGGGCAGAGAACATGGTATAAGGTCTGCTGCTTTCCCACCATGGAGAAAATGATCTAGCACCAGCCTAGAGACAATGGTAGCGCTCCTAGAAGCTCAGAGATGGAAGAATGAACCACAAGGGGACATGAAACAGCTTTTTTTCCAAACTAGAAAAGCCTTTGCCCCCAAGTATTTTTAATCCACGTATTTCAGAACATGTCAGACAATTGATCAGCAAACTGTTGCTGAAGTGATGTATTTATCTGATGCATGGTCTCACTTAGCAGCTACAACACGTACAGCAAAGAGTTGAAAAAAATGAACTGGAACTCTACGCAACATCTTTTATTCAAAACAGATGTATTATTTGGTATATGTTTAACATTCTCCACATAATCCCAACTTGATCCTTAACCATCATGCATTAGAGTGTTGCTTTTAGAGAAGATGAAAATGGGCTGCTAAAATGCTGCCCATATAATCTGAATTATTTTCAGCCCTGTTGTTAAAGCTTAGAGATAAAATTATCTTTTGAACTAAGGTTGAAGGCATTGTGTTTGATATACTGGTATAATTCTTGCAATATAAATACTCATAAATTAAGTTAGTGGTAGGGTATGATTTCCTGTAATCTGTTTCCAGAATCAATATTTTATTGAACAAACTTCTTATTTTAACTTCTCACTTACTGACCCAGTGGCACAGTTGTAATGTGTGCTTGATCACTCACTTTCCTTTATTTTTTTTTCAAATCAGACTTGACTATGTGGCAGTGTAGACAGGACATGTTTTTGGAAGCATTGCACTTAATATTGTGTGGAGAGAGATTGAAAATAGCACTATCGTGCCCTAATGTAGACTCCCATCTAAACATCCTGTAGTAATTTAGAAAATGGCTATGTAACATTACTCCCATTTTATGGGCAGGAAAACTGAAGCCATGATTATTTCCTTCTTAAAGGATGCTTAACTTTAAGCACCTAGTATAACATTTACTTTTCTAAATGTGGATTTTATTTTTTAAAATCCTTTATACCTAGCAATTATCATTTAGTTCATTATCCAAGATTTATTGCAAGCTTCTGCCAACGAGTGTGTAACCTCATGCACACTGAAAGATTGTTTATTCTAAGCAGGTAAAATTATCTCACCTATGGCACCCTGCTGGGAATGTGTTAACTGCTAAAAGCAGCAGTAGATGAAGATACTCTGCATTAGATTTGGTGGCTGGGGTGGTCCATTGACATGTGATAGCTCAGGCTTCTCCTCTGGTTTTTAGCCCTTGTGACTGCATGAACAAGCCAAACTTCAAGTAGTGTGATTGCCATGTGCTGCTCTGGTTTTAGTCTCTCTCAGTCTGCATTACAGTAGCACAAATTATTTAGTATTAGTATTAGTATTAGTAGGATTAAACCTTTTGCTGTATATTCTCCCCAGCAGGCAGTACTTGATCTACTCCTGATACGGAGACAGTGACAAAGATAGATGGCAGTTTGGAATTCTTCCCTTGGTTGACTTTTGAAAAAAAATATGGCTGCAGAGAAGCAGATTTGTGTGCTTACTTCCCTTCATGTTACTTGTATGCAATTATACAATTTCCACATAACTCTCTAAAAGTCAACTGTCCACTGTATTTAGAAATGACCTAGTGCAAACAGTCTTCTAAACTAGAGAGACTGGTAGGCAGAGGCACTTCCCCCTACTTGGTAAAACTCAAGAGCGAGATCAGTTGTCTGGTTAAGAATATAGAAAGGCAGAAATAATGACATGCATTTGGGAAACATTTTAGAGGATAGACGTCACTGTTGGCTAAAATAAAATACAATAAAAATTGAAAACCCTACAATGAACACTTGAAAAAAGCAACCAAAAATACTCAGTGTTGTTGGTCCTGATGGTCTTACACTTAACAGTTTTCTGCATCTCCTGTGAAAGAAACCTTGTTCTGAAAGCAGAATTGCAGCTTTCATCATTTAACCATTCCTGATTAGAGAGGAAAGTTGGGTATATGAAATCTAACCTCTGAAAAAAGACAGCAAAGAAGATTCCAAAACTCTCTCTTTTTTTAAATAATCTCGAAGTTACTGATATAACTTTTCCTTCTAGAAAGCCTGTGATTTTTGTAAGCAATTAGGACTGGAAATACTGAAGTATTTATTTAATAATAATAATGATAACAATGATAACAATGATAACAATGATAATAATGATAATAATGATAATAATAATAATAATTGTTGTTGTTGTTGTTATTTAATACATATTTAGCATATCTATACCAAATCATGACACCTTCTTCAACAACATCAGCTTTGTAGTAATGCATAGCCCCTGTGCTGTATCCTTTTCAGGAACACAAAAATTACTCGTAATCACCATCAGTCCACACATACCTTCAGGTACTCCAAGTCTCCCTGGAGCTTTGGGTTGCTACAACAAAACCTGTTGCTACATCTTTAAGCCACAGAGCCAATGATTTTATGATCTCACTCTCTTCAAACAGTTCCTTGCTCCCTTTTTTCCTTGCTCTTGCTTGTTCTGCATCTGTGCTTTATAGGCTACACCATATTTAAACATACAGTGATCCCACTGCAGGTTTTGCAGGTAGAGGGGGGAATACAGGGGAAGTACTAACAGAAAAATTGCTCTTTCTGTGGTGGCCAGAACAACTGTATTAGTTGAAACCAGTTTTGATTTGTTTTGTTTTGTTTTTTTAATCAGTGTTTAAAAATTATTTTCTTACGTGTGTTGTGGTTTAACCCCGATCGGCAACCAAGCACCACACAGCCGCTCGCTCACCCTCCCCCCCGAAAAAATACCCTAAAACTCATGGGTTGAGATAAAGACAGTTTTTTTTTTTTTCATTTCTCTCCCCCATCCCGCCAGGGGATTTACCACAACAACGTGGTAAAAACTATTATATAGATGGAGTTCATGAAGGTGGAAGATATGTGAAAGCATATTTTTATAAAGGGAAAACTCGATTGTCTTATAGTTAGGGGTTCTATACTTAAAATGTCACTACAGATGAAATTTCCAATTTCTTTGTCCTCAGACATTTCATTCCAGATGGGCATACAGAGAATGAGCAAGAAGGTTTACATTGCTGCCTTCATAGATGCAGTCCAAATACATTTACTTGCACATCTTAATCTGTAGGTTTGTATGTGGATGAAGCCACCATAAAACTCTGAGACATCACAGATACACTGCCAATTCATTTGTAGTCCTATTACTGAGAAATCACCTGAAGCCAGCGAAGACCGATTTTACATGGGCATGATACAAGCCTGGCATCGAGCCTCATTTTCCTCGACAGAATTGCCCAGCACATTGCTCTTGATGTCTCCAAGTAATCTAAACTCCATGAAGGCTGGTGTTATTTACCAATGGCGTTTCAAATGGGATTTGCAAGATCTGGTGTTCCTGAGGGCAGCTGCTTAGTGTTGTAGCACAAAGGAAACAGACCTCCAAAAGATCACAGAGTCATAGAATCATAGAATGCTTTGGGTTGGAAGGGACCTTTAGAGGTCATCTAGCCCAACCCCCATGCAGTAAGCAGGGACATCTTCAATTAGATCAAGTTGCTCAGAGCCTCATCCAACCTGACGTTGAATGTTTCTAGGGATGGGACTTCCACTACCTCTCTGGGCATCCCATTCCAGTGTTTCACCACCCTCTTTGTAAAAAATTTCTTCCTTATATCCAATCTAAATCTACCCTCCTTTAGTTTAAAACCATTACTTGTCCTGTCACAACAGGCCTTGCTAAAACGATTGTCCCCATCTTTCCTGCAGGCCCCCTTTAAGTACTGAAAGGCTACAATAAGATCTTCCCGCAGCCTGCTCTTCTCCAGGTTGAACAACCCCAACTCTCTCTGCCTGTCCTCGCAGAAGAGATGCTCCAGCCTTCTGATCAAGATGCCACCTAAGAAAAGAGCTAGGAAAAGGCTAGTCCTGGAAAATGTATTGACACAACAAAGCAGCACAGTGGTCTGGAGAAACAATGAATTAGAGTAGAATAATATTTTATCAGCTCTGTATGCTTTTAATAAATAGTTGGAAAGTCTTCCACAAGGACTTTCCATTCAGTTTTATCTCATTCAGGCACAGAAGTTGCTATTTGGTCCTACAAAGAGCTGAGCTTCCCAAGCAGGCACATGTTAGAAGTTTTGTTACATTGACATAGGAAGTTATTTCTTTTGTAAAACATTTCAGATTTATGTTCTCACTTCAAACAGGATTAAAGGCATAGGGCCTGATCCAGAGCCCTCTGAAGTCACTGGTATCTGTACACTGACTTCTATGAGCTTTAGAGCACATTCTTTTTTTTGTGCTCCTTTTTTATTAATTCCCATTTATACAACGGTTTTAAAAATTCAGAGAACTCACAGCACACAAAGAATTTGCACAGCTTATACAAGGGTGACAGTGCCTAACAACAGTTCAGGATAGAAAGGGAAGGATACTGCATCCAACAAAACCAACCCCAAATTTCTCTGCTACTTGCTGACTAAGCATAAAGACAGTTTTCCAGCTTTCCATTGACTGGATGCAACTGACAGTTTACTGCCTGGCATCATGCTTCTGGTAAACCGCTATTCATCTAGTCTCAAATCTACAGAATAAAGGAACCAGATAATCAATGACTCTGTCATCTGTCCATATTTAAACATTTATGGCATAGATGTTGACAGATGATCTCACTGTCTAAACTCCCTTTGTAGTTGATGGAAGGACAAAGACACTTCTGTCTCATATTTTTCTACATGCATTTGCAAATAAGCAAACGTATATACATATATACAAATTTAAAAACTCACAAAGGTTATTTTAAATGATGTCATGACAAAACTTAAGGAATGGAATTAGATGCTTTTACCTAGGCTTTTTTTTTTTCCTACACTTTGCCAATGCAAAGTAAAGTCAGTGTGCTTTGAGCAGCCAGAAGTATGAATCTGTTGGAACTCCAGCAAAAATATGTACAGCAGATATAAATACAAATAAAATACAGGGTAGGGAACACCTTTCTTGGGTATGTATGACTGGATATTCTGTTTACAAATAGCCATCATATTAAGGGTGTGGGAATAGCTACAGATAAGCCAACTGAAGCTTCATTTTGGCCACGTTAATAAGGTGTTCAGCATCCTGCTCCTCTTCTGGGCTTTTGCATTAACAGACTGAAAGCTATACCATCATTAATACAGAGAGATATTCTTTTTTGTCCTGTGTCCAGTTGATCAACTTTCCTCTTGTGCTTCATCCTGCCATCTCCCTCTGAAGGAGAGCGGCAACCTGGGAGTCACAGACACCAGAGAGTGCTTGGTTTCCTGAGAATAGATGCAACCACTGCTCTCTTTGTACAAAACCATTTATCTTAGTATAAAATCAGTATCTTGTCCAGCATTTCTGACAAGGCTAAACTCAAGAGAAGTCTCAGTCCTCCTTCAACACATGTGATTTTTGTCCATCATGAAGGTTGCAAAACAGTTGTCCTGGCACATGTGGGATCACAAGGAAACTGATAAAAAACCTGGAAGACAGACACTTCCCAGTCTGAGCTTTCTGTCATGGAAGTAGGCATCATAATGCAAACCTGACTGATCTGTTGCAAAAAAAAACCCCAACCCAAACCTATGGAAAATGTCTTTGTAGTCAGTTGCTGTTTCCTAGTTGTTTGTGAACTGATAGAGCCCTCTCATGTTTCATTATCATAATCAGTGAGTTGTCATTGTAAGCTGACAAGACAGGCAGATAGATTTGGAGGAGTTCTTGAATGCAGACAGACGTGTTATGTACTTAGGAGATCTGTGTTTGACTGATAACAACCTAGCCCAATTTGTAGGCCTATAGCATAGCATATCTACACTGGCGTGAAGTGTCATGACATTTTTTGTTGTGATCCTGATTGCTTTGGTAGGCTGAGAGAAAAGGGTGAGTAGAGAAAGTGAATAGTGAGAAGAAAACCAAGCACAACAAACTGGACTGTTCCCGCAGGATGCAGTGACTCTGTGGGCACAGCTGGGTTCTGCTGCTGCCCATGATGGCCCTCTCCTGGGCAGGGGTGGCATGAGGATCTCCGCACCCCGCAATTTCACTGCACAGCTGCTGGTGGCACACCAAGTTATGACTGAAGGCTAGTAATTCTCTCCTCTTCCTCATGTCTTGATACAGAAAAGATTTCACCAGTCCTGTCAAAAGAGAAGTTTCACTGTAATGTAATTTAAAACTACTCGTTCAATAAAAACGTCTTATATCACAGCAAACTCATATTACAGCTGTTTTGCCCACAAAAAACTGACCATGTTTTCATTTAATCCATCCCATTACTGATGTTTTCATATTTGTGCTACATTTACATTAAGTTTACTGACAAAATATGTCTTTCCTCTTGCATGTTTATGTGTTTCGTGGTTCAGCACATCTGTGGAACTGTTCAGATATCAACAAAACTAATGCAATGCAAAAAACTCTGATCTCATTGTGGCTTTCTCACACCACCTTGGATATTACACTTCAGTTATTCCTAAAGGTAGGTTTCATCTCCAAGATGTTCCCTGCTCTTCTGGGGAGGAGCACTCATCTGCTGAAGATACTTGGGATGTCTGTGTATGACTGTGTCCCAGTCAGCTGCAGGAACCAGTGAATATGTAAACATGATCGCACCTAGAGGTGGGCAACCTCACCATATTATTTCACACTTTCTAGCATGGTGGGAACATCATGTTCATACATGAGGGAGGGATTTAACTCTCTGCCTGGACCTGGTGTCATCAGTTTAGTGATACTGTTCAGATGAGAAAAGAAATGCTATGTGATGGTCCTTATTCATGCTTATGATAAAACAGTATCAAACCAGCTGATGTACAAGCTTGCTTTGAAAATGATCTGCGGAGCTGCTTTCACCTTCATAAATGCACACCGGAGAAGAAGTGGTTTGGTTGTACTAGCATGAGCCTTCAAAAAAAAGTTGCATATATTATGCAACTGATTCTTAGTTTTTAAATCTTCACGGGTGAAAGATGCACAGATAGATCAGGGCAGCGTCACATGTGAACCAGCTGAATTGGGAAAAAAACTTGCAGTGGTTTGGTGTATAACAGTTGATTAAATGTGTCTAGGAACATCCTGGGCTCAGGGGCCAGGTGGCCTGGAACAGCCTGTATTTACGTTAGTAAACTCCTGGTCCCTAAAACAGGGTGCATGCAAATTGCCTATTGGGATGTTTCAGTTGCCAAATCGTGGCCAGGAATTATTTGGAAAAGTTTTAGTTGGCCCAGGCCAAGCAGGTGCCAGTGAACGTGCTAATGGCGCAGTCAGTCCTGTCCCAGGGCATATGAACAGCTCAGGCACTGGATTTATTACTCTGTGTGTAGCTACCGATTTCCACAGTTCCTTGGTTCTTAAGCATGCTGAGGCCATGGTCTTACTTATAGGCATTAGTCATTGCTTCACTGATGGTGGTCCTCTCTAGAGCTCTGAGGTGTAATTTACTTATAAATCATTGCATATTTTAAATTCTGTGATGGTAAAAGTACAGCTGTGTGAGAAGGTATGAAGTTCTTCTTGGTAGTAAGCATGCCGAATTGCCTTTCTTTTTGAAAAAGAGCAAAGAAAAGACAGTACCAAACAGGTAAATCATACCTGACTGATGTCCTTGACTTCCAAAATAAAATCACTGGATTTGTGGAGGAGGGGAGAGCACTGGATGTTAAGAAAAGACAGTACCAAACAGGTAAATCATACCTGACTGATGTCCTTGACTTCCAAAATAAAATCACTGGATTTGTGGAGGAGGGGAGAGCACTGGATGTTACTTTAGCAAGGCCTTTCAACATTGTCCTCCACAATGTCGTTGTACCCAATGGTCTGCATGGGTGAACAAATAGATGCATTAAAAATGTTTGGATGGTGAGGCTCAGAGGGTATTGATTAATGGATTGTACTCTAGCAGGAGGTCAGTGACAAGATGAGCACCACAGGGGTCTCTCCTGGGACCAATCCTATTCAGCAGTGACCTGGAGGAGGTGATGGAGTGCACGTTTATGAAGTTTACAGATGACACCAAATTGGAGCGAGCAACTGATACACCTGAGGGCAAGGCTGCCATTCAGAGGGACCTAGACAAGCTGGAGGAATGGGTCAACAGGAATCCTACAAAATTCTACAGGAATAAATGCAGCGTCCTGTGCTTGGGAGGGAAGACTCCCCCAGCGGTGATACAGGCTGGGGGCTGGGGAGCAGCTCTGCAGGAACAGCCCTGGGGGTCTTGGCAGACAGCACGCTGAGCATGAGCCAGCCCTGTGCCCTGGCAGTGATGGTGGCTAACGGCATCCTTGGTTGTCTTAATAGGACGGCAGTCAGTAGGTTGAGGGGAGTTACCATGTTCCTTTACCCAGCATTCGCTAGACTGCGCCTACAATACTGTCTTGCCCACCCCTCCCAATACAACAAAGGCATCAATAAAAGGAAGCAAGTTCGGTGGAGGACCACCGGGATGGCCTGGGGCTAGAGCACTTGCCTGGTGAGGAGCGGCTGAGGGAACTGGGCTTGTTCAGCTTGGAGAAGAGATGGCTTCAGCGGGAACTGAAGGCATTCTACTACCCACAAGGAAGTTATCAAGAAGATGGAGCTGGGCTGTTCACAGTGGTGTGTGGTAGGAGGATGAGAGGCAAAGGACATAAGTTGAAACAAGAGATGTTCATGCTGGATATAAACCCCCCCTACTTTTTCACCAAGACGCAAGTCAAGCAATGGAAGAGGCTAGACAGAGAGGCTGTGCAGCCTCCATGCTAGGAGGCTTTGAAGACCCAGCTGGGTGAAGCTCTGAGCAACCTGATCTGACCTCATAGTTGTTCCTGCATTGAGCAGGAGGTCAGACTGAGGTCCCTTCCAACCTGAATTATTCTGTGAAACAGGGTCAGATCCTTTGTAATTCACTGAGGTTCCCCCATGCAAGGTAATTGCATGCTCAGCTCATGACAATATCAGTGAAGTGATGGCTTTTTTACAGCATCATCCCTACACAGTAGGTATAAATGGACATCCCTACACAGTAGGTATAAATGGATAGGCAATATGTGCAGATTTAAAATGTTAAAACCACAAGTGTAATACATATCTCAGATTGATGTCAGTGAGTTAATGTTGAGAGGGTAAAACAGAACTTCAGATGTTCTTTCTTTTTTCCCAAAGCCCAGCTAACTTCACAGACAGAAGATGTCATAGTAGCAGTTTATGAATAACCTACTTCAGCAGCAGGATTTGTGGCTTGCATATCATTGTAACACTACTGCAGCTGCTCTTTCAACAGTTTGGCTTACACGTATGCACTTCACCCAGCAATTAAAATACATACTTTGAGTAGTGTGGTAATTCAACATGCAAAATTTCCTGGGTGGGCTGCAAATCCCTGATTATATGTTTTTGCAATTCATTAAAGTTTCTTAACCTTTTTGCATAATTATTGTTCTTACTCTCCTTTCCACCTTACAATGTCTCAACATAGATAACTTTTTAGAAAGCTAAGAGCCAGGCTGTATTGCCAGGGAAAAAGAACAACTAAAAAGATTTCTATACCATATTCATTCAGTGGCAGTGTCTTGTACCATATTACATGCGATTACTGATCTAATGTAACTTGACATTTTACAAGAACATGAAGCATCAGCCCAAAACTGTCATAAGATATGAAAGCGCTTACGCCAGACCTAGAAAGCACTGTAGAGTGATAACATGCCAATTAGATGTGTCCATTTGTGTTACTTGCAGTCAATGGAAGACCTCATTTTTGTCCTTCCTTCCAGATAAACCATCTGTACTGGTCATGAATGAGAGACTGAAACTATGAATTACTCAGCCTGTTTAACAAGAATAGCAAAGGCCAAATTCTTCCCCTTAGCTGGCAAGAAGCATCACTTTTGAACTTAGTGGGACATACTGGGCTATTCTGTCTAATTAGGGTATCCCAATCAGGCTGGTATCTTCTGAAAATATGTGTCACTATTCCTATTTCAAGACTGTAGTACTGATGAAAGGCAGCTATAATCCTCTGGAGTGGCCACTTAGTTACTAAGAAGTAGCCTAAATGTAAAAGATAAACCATGGTAACAAATATCAACTACCAACAGCACAGGCTGAATTTAAAAGATGAGCCTACATTTAAAATATCATCCATCTCATAAGCCATCTGGCTGTCTTTCCTACTTATTTAAACACAGTTTTGTACTGGCCATTCTTTTTTGTTTTGTCCCATTCGATATGCCTTCTTTTCCCAGCTCCTGACCCCCTTAGTTTCCTGGAGGGATGCGGTCTGACCCAGCTGTGCTGGATCCCTGGAGGTGGTGGGGCTGAGAGGGATGAATTCTGCAGGCTTTGATCACAAATCTCCTCTCCTACAAAATTCATCTGTGACAGGCTGCTCATGACTCTTGCTACCGTGATCCTCTGGTTTTGGTGCAGCCATGTGTTCAAGTATAAATTGATAGGCCACTTGGGCCTAATCTATCATTTGATTTTCCTGCTTTTCAAGAGTACTGGGAAATTTAAATCTACTTACTTAACTCATACTATGGAAAGATGCAATATAGAGGTAAGTTGACTAATGTGATAGCTGACTGGCCACGTCTCGTTAGTAAAAAAAAAAAAAAAAATCAATATTTGATGTATCTTTTGTGGCCCATCCACATTGTTTCCATTAGCCATCACATTTCTTGTATCTATTAACTTATCACTAGGAAAAAACCCCAGATTTATCTTCATTAATATCAATCTAACTTAATAATAGGAAAGTTAGAGTGCTAAATTAGGCATACACTTGGGATTTCTGCATCAAAAAATCCAAAATACTCATAATCCTTTTCCACTTCACATCGGGTTGCCCTTTCAGAAAAAAATGTAACTTATGTAGCCATCTGATCCTTGTTTCCTTTTGAAACGCCTATCTGTATAATTATACCAAGTCACACAGCTTTAGTTCTCCGCTAACTGAAGTCAGTACCAAAATTTCCATTGCTTTTAACAGAGAAGGAACAGCTAGTACCAGTGCTAGTCAAAGTATGTAGAAATTTTTCAGCTGGTTTTAGTGGAAGCTGGAATAAGCCCCTGTTCTCTATTTGAAGTTCTGACCCATTTAGCTTCATCTTTTACCATGGATGTTTTCCTGCAGCTGATGTCCAGTTTATATTGGTTAAGATGTTCCAAATCTCAGTTGCTGATTACACCGAGTAACCTTGCCTGTCAGGAGAAAGCAAAGGAAATGTTGGTGTCTGGCATTTCAGTCCCTCCTCTTGCTATTAAATTAAATATCTTTCTAATAAAAGAAAGCTTGACACAAAGGCTGCTGAAATCAGTAGAAAGGCATCCAGTGAAAAGGGTTTTAAATAAGGCCTACCATTTTGAAGGCAATTAACTCATATACAGCCATTCCTTCATGATGGATTTTTGCAGCTGGGGCTAATAATAGTCTTTAATGTTCTTTCTGATAAATCTCTTGTAATATGTTTAATATGCCCAATGTTAACTTAAATTTCAAGCACTAAATATGTTTCTCTCTACTGGGAGTTATCAGATGTAAACACATAAAAACGCTGTGACCATTTAACTTAAGAACTAAGAACACTCTGCAGAATCAAAATCTCTGGATAGAATTATTTCCTTTTTTAGCATCCTTTGATGGAAAGAAGTTTATACTGGACCTTGAAAATTATCTTTATCAGGTTCTCTGATAGATACTGTCATTCTGGTTCTTTGCTTTTGCTTTTTTTTTTTGAGCATATCATATTATCTGCAAACGTTGCATGTCAATAGAGGGGAGTTTTGTACATATGCTAGTCATCAGCATATTATACAATGCGAATTTTGCTTACAAGTAAATTTCTGAATAGTTTTACAATTTGCAGGGTCACTTCCTATCTTCCTCCTGTACATCCATTTCTGACACAAGCAAGATCCCACTGATGACTGAGGGACAGGCCTGTATGCTCGCAGCTATGCCTTGCTCCATACGTAGAGAAGAGGAGGTGGATATGTCACCAGAATCTCTTCTTCCTCTTCCTCCTTTCTGTAACCAGTCACGTTTTGCAAAACTGGCGTCAGCTGTGAAATCAGAATCGGTTTTCTGTCCAAAACTCACTGAAGTTTTGAACTGATGGAGGGGTTTAATTTGGGCCTTTTCCCAAGCAGAAACACATTTTTGAAAGTTGAACTTAAAGTCTCTTTCTGAAAGCTGCATTAGTATTAGCAAACACTCTTTACTGTCGCTGTGGGATACAGCACTTTAAATCAGCTATTTCACTATGGAATTTTCCTCCCCTTCCTCAGAGGCTGTGAACTGTTCAGTCTAAGTCAAGCAGAGCATTGGCAATACTTGCAGTCCCCTTTGGCAGGCGAACAGCAAATGACTCTCAGCTGGGATTCTGTCCCAAAACAACTATCCCTATTGGAAACCTTAGCTAAAACAAGGAGCACCACATCTGTAATCTATACGTTTCTCCTGCAGACCTCCTAAAATAAGGATAGATAAATATAGAAACCTGTTGGGGCCAGCATGTGGGGGTGAAACTTTTATTTGAAGGGGGCAAACAGACAGACGGTCATTGTCACTGGGTTTGAGGTAAATCCCAGCCCTGTTCCCAACCTGCTGTGCGAACCTAGGTGGCATTTGCACCTAGGTGGCTTTTCCAAGTTACCTTGGGAGGGTTACCAGAGTGGAGAAGGCATGACGCTAGTGTCAGGGTGAGGAAAGACATGGCTGTGTCAGAAGGTGTTACCCATTTCATTGTGGGCATTATCACACCCCACTCTTGAGGAGCTCACAGCACTAAGACTATGAGTTTGGGTACTGGAGGTTAGTTTCCTGGAGACCAGAGTTCTGCTTCTGCCACATGCCTTGTTTCTGATTGTAGGAAAGTTGCTTCTCCATTTGGTATCTGTTTCTCTCTCTCCCTGTCACTGGCTAGTTAGGTGGTGCAGGGGTGCACACACGACATGCTGCAAGAAGTCTCCACCTTAGTAGTCCCATAAAATCTCTAACATTAATTTACAGGAAAAGATCTGCTTGGGCAAATCAGGGCAGTACGTGCTACACATGATGACACAAGTGCTCAGGCAGTGCTGTTGGATGCAACTTGGTTACTGGTAGAGAATGAAACACAGGAAAGCAGATGAGAATACTCACTTGAAAAGCCAAACAGCCCAACCCTATTCAGGCATGCATGCACTGATGTTATAGAGCTAAGGGAAGGTAAGATCCCTATCTGTCTTTTCATTACTGTCCTCAACTGCAGCATCAGCCCCCAGGCAACATGGCTGCAATACCAGCGTTAGTATCAGAAGGTAGCAGGAAACCCAGATGGCCTCTTTGCTCTGAAGTATGTACAGTCTAGGATATTGTCATAGCCTGGATTGTGGCTCTTACGATAGGAAAAATCACTCCAAAGGACTCCCAAAGAACGCAGTGACTCTGAATCATGCACAAACTGTCCACTTCATCCAGACAAGTCACAGGAAAAATTAGTGTTAATCTCTGCGTTAGAGTGAATACTTGGAAAATTACAATAAGTAATGCTTTCTGTGGGGTGTGCAGGTGTAATTCATTGTGAGCCCTTGGAAACTCTAGAGGGAAGGCACTGCAAAAGTACAACACATTACCATCTGAAAAACTGTGACCTGAACAGATCAAATATTTGAGACAACAGAACTTCTGTATATGAAGTATTGCACTGGAATCTGCTAGACTGAGACTTGGCACTTGCAGAGATAATCACTGGAGCTCAGGCAGGGTTAAATGTTGAATTAATACACATGATAGGTCACCGTCCTTTAGTCTTTCCTTCTGGGAGGAGGTAAATAAATGTGTCAGTTTAATCTAGCACGTTAACCTTCCTCTTAATCCTACAATTTACTTACTAGGGTATTTGTATAATCTACCTGATAAATAAGAACAGTAATTATTCCTGCTTCAGAAGGCTGTGAGAATATTTGCAATGAAGATTGAATCTGGTTTTAAAAACTGTTTTGGTTTTGTTAGAAACACAAAACTCTGGCCAGGTTTTCTGGAAAATTCCACAGGGCCCAATGCAGGTGGAAGCTAATTTTTTGTATATGTACGTGTTTGCTTAGCCAAAGTGTAGACCCAGGGTTGCACATGGTCCTGAATGCCAGAGAGGAAGAAGCTCTAGGAATATCTTTGCAAGAGCACACTGGAAGAACCGCCTTGTGCTTCGCAGAGATCCAGCCACTGCATGATCCCACCAAGAAGTCCCATGGTGAAGAAAAGCAACATAGCCCCACCCATCCCCTATCTGCTAAGAGGCCTTATTGCCTTCTCCACACATCCCTGGATGCCCATCTGTTGTATCAAAGCTATTTCTTAACTTCCCTTTCAGGAGAGGAACTCAAATGTGATGTGACTGATCAGTAATCTAACAAAGACAATTAGCAGGACTACAAGGGAAAGTCCTGCAGGACTTCAGCAATTCCCTTGAACAGAAAGCCCTTTTCCTCTCACAGCAGTGAGTGAAGCCATTCCTTCCCTGAAGATAAAAATGCTTTTCAGAATTTAACACGGTGACATTTGAGGGCTCAGGACATCAAGAGCAGCCTTTGCATTCCCCTGAGCTCCTGTTTTCCTGGTCTACATAGGAAGGGCAAACTCTTTACTCTTCCCTGAACACTGGACAGCACAGGCATTGACCAGCACCTGCCTCATTGCAAACAGAGCCAAGATCAGCAACTGAAAATAAAATAGTCCTACCTCTTGGAGAAGTTCTTTTGTTATTTCTCATTGCTAAAGGTGTGTTTGTAGGTATGAGAGAGACAGAGAGGTCAGGTTTTATACATGTGCTTATTGTAGTCACTCTGTTGGTCTGATTTGTTGATGTAGATTTGCTAAACACACACTCACACACAAAGCTTTATTTAGGAACTTGGGGCGAAGGGACATTTGGACAATTCCCATTATTAATGTTGCTTCAAGCGTCTACACTGAATACATGTACGTGGAGGACCCCTGGCTGCCCACGTTCACATCCATCTGTTCACATGGCAGGGTGCCCACGCAGAGACTAGCTGAAATTTTGTCCAGGGATACAGGTATTCTGCAATAGGGGGTCACTTAGGCCACACTTTAAACAATATTAACATGATCTCTTCAGCAGGACAGACTTGCTAGTGGGTTATTAATTGAGTTTCCAACAGCATCTGTCAGCTGTTTGCAACAAGCTTGTTTGCTTGACTAAGCAACCATGATGATACTAAGCGCTATCAGGTCTGAAAGGGGGGGGGAACGGACTTGGCTGTATTTAAGATGATTACATATGAATCAGGCTTCTGAGTGCTCAGTTCCTATACCTATGTGGGCAGCAGACAATAAGGGAAGTTAGCTTTGAGCCAGCCTTTGCAGAGACAGAAAACCGAGCCTAGCACAAATCATCAGAATTATGTGGAAGAAATCTCAGTACAGAACAGAATCAAAAAAGGTTTGAAGTTATAAATTCATTTGCAGTAAGGAATTGTTGCAGCTGTTTTCAAAACTCTGTGCAGTAGGGGAATCTTTTCAGGGACTGCGGTGGTATATAGGGGGTTGTTTTAGTGGGTTGCCCTATAGCATGTCCTACACCATGGCAACACAGTGCCTCGTAGGTGGGATCTCCTAACCTTAGCTAACAATGCTTTCAAATACTTCTGTATGTAACATGGTAGACTCCCATACACAGTCTTCTACATCTAGAAATAGAGGCATCAACTCTTTTAATAATAACCCCTCCAAGTATATGCTATGTTTACTGTTATTTGAAGACTTCAGTAGCTTCCTCAGCATTTACGGCACCTCCCAGACACTTTCTAATTACACATTCATACCATCCAGAAAACCCCAAAACCAAACCCTGATTTGCTTTATGAAGCATAGAAGAGAGATAGCTGCCTCCAGATGTGTGAGAAGCTGCCTGCAATACTACTCTAACACAACCATTGCTCATCTCTCTTTTGAAGCAAAACCAAATTTAGGAGTTACTTCAGCTAATCCATTTAGAAGCCCTTTTATGACTGTTATCAACATCTATTTTCACCTTTAAGTAGGCCAAGCAGAGGGCTGGGACCTAGTTCTCCTGAATTAATGAATGATCCTGAGGCGAACAAGGAGGTTATTGCTTCTACCTTACCTCCTCCCACCTGCCTTGGCTGTGTCCAGACCCTAAGGGCACTAATAGGCCTTAACTCCCCTAAACAACCACACCTGGGGCCACCACCTGTGCAAACTCCATCTATCACTGCAGGAGCCCCATTTAAGCTCAGCGTGGGAGGTTTAGTCCTCTTCTGAGCTACTTTATAGGTGTGCTTGTGCTCTGGTTCCTGCTGCCCTAGTTTCCTGACTGGTCTTCCTAGGTAGACCAGTTGTAGTTTCCTGACTGGTCTTCCTAGGTGGACCAGTTGCAGGTAGCAACACCAGCTGTGTTGCAGGTAGCTTTGTGTTCAGTTCTGTCTCTGGTCCCTTTTTTTGGGCTGGACAATTTGTTATGGGTAGCCCTGTTTCTATGTTTATTTAATGTTGTTCCTAACTGTGTTCTCTGGATGGAGCTCAGGCCAGCTCATCATCTCACCTGGCCTGGGACTATTGGTGGATCTGGGCACATTCACTGTCCCAGCCCTGATCACACCCTGAGGGGTGAGGGCATTGCATGGCCTGCACTGGGGTCACCCTCAGCAGTTGGCTTGTCCCTCTGGTAGTCCCACTGTGGCTGGATGCTTAGATTAACAGATTAACACCTAGGTTTTCATGAGTTGTGTTCCTAAGGAGACCAGGCCCTGGGT
>VZTL01001837.1:57521-70837 GCA_013400535.1 Scopus umbretta
TCCCCTGTCAACCAGGACTGCTGATAAATGATGGAGAGTGGCTTGGTAAGCTCCTTCGCCAGCTCTCTCAGCACTCTCGGGTGGATTCAGTCCGGACCCATAGACTTATGAGTATCCAGGTGGTATAGCAAGTCATTAACTGCTTCCTCCTAGATTATAAGGGGTTTATCCTGCTCCCCGTCTCTGTCTTCCAGCTCCTGAGGGTGGATACCCTGGGGACTACTGGTCTGATTATTAAAGACTGAGGCAAAGATGGCATTAAGTACCTCAGCCTTCTCCTCATCCCTGGTGACCATGTTTCCCCCTGCATCCAACAAGGGATGGAGATCCTCCTTGGCTCCCTTTTTGCTGCTAATGTACTTGTAGAATCTTTTTTTATTATCTCTTACAACAGTGGCCAGATTGGGTTCTAGGTAGGCTTTTGCCTTCCTAATTTCCTCTCTGCATGACATAATGAGATTAAAAAAAAGATACAATTCTCCTTTGCCGCCTACTAGGTTTCCAGTACCGCATGGGCAGCACACATAAGTGGTCCTCAAGGGAGCAGAAAGGTTTATGGACAAGAGTTTAGATTTTTAAGGACATGGAACCATGTATTTTACAGATATACTCAGCAATTCTTGCAACACTCCAAATCCTGTTTTATTTTGTTTTAAACGGCACTTGAAACTTACTTTGGTGTCAGTGGCTACAGAGATATTAGAATTTTTTCCAGATTTTAAGAAAAGGAGTGTCCATTTTTCTGGTAAGAAACCTTCTGAATTTGAGTCCTTTCACTCCAGAGTATACAGATTTTTACGATAACTCTTCATCAGAATATTCTAAATTAAAAGGAAGAAAGAACATTTCTTCTATTCACAAGAGTAATGACTGAGCTTTAAAAATCAAAGACAGAAGTTGGCACCAACAATTCATAATATTTTGGGATTGTTCCCTGAACATATTTATATGTTAATACATTTATTTACTTTTTCTTTTCTTTCAACCTTTGTCCTCTTTTTTGCTTATTGTTGGAGAAAAAAACACTAAAAGTAAAAGGAAAAGGAGCATGCCAAGTAGTAAAACCAACTCTGAACAGAACCTCTATGACTTCTTTTGTGCCAAAAAGTCCATTACAGCTCTGGAGCTGGTGGTGAAATTACTCTTTATGTTGCACTATTCTCATGCAGCTACTAAAATTCTTTTTCATTTTAAGAGCTTAGCGCCTGCTCCACCTTCTGTGAGCTTCCAAGATGGTTTGCCAGACACATGTGCTCATGCATAGGAAAGGATGTACTGAACCAACTGGAAAGCCACACGTTGGCTCCATAACAATAGCAGTCAGATCAAAGTGAAGTTCGAAGTCCTCATGAAATAGCTGGTTTTCTGCCTTTCTTCCCTGTATAAATCGCTTGTCAAACAAGGTCTGTGGCAACTTGTGCTTTATTTGCACATTGGACGGATCACCACATGAAAGAGGGGTTTTCTTTTGGAGGGGGGAAAGAGGAAAGGACTGAAGGAGGTTCAGAGATAATTAAAGCCAATATTTTTGAACTTAGATATGCAAATTTGCTCTCCTGTGTTGTTTTACATCAGATTTGGTGAATACCTGCTGAATTTTTCAAAAGGTGTCACTATTTAGTACATTTGAAAAATACGCCTATTCTTTGATTTTGGTATTTTGCTATAAAAACCTTGCTCTGTATTTTAGCCCTCTTCTATGAGGTGTCAGCATTCAAAATACAAACTTAAGCTGCTTGATTGTTCTAGGATTGAAAAAAGCTCTAAGGCTCCTCAGAAAGCGCTGTATTAATGCTTTTTTGAACATGGGAATATATATACACATGGTGAGTAAGACAGCTCTAGGAATTAACCTAAGGAACAATGTTGCTGAACTTCTGCAAGAGGCCTGAATGTCTCTGCCCTGGCCTGCGTCTGGGATGTCACTTGCTTCGAAAGACAACTTTCCATGTGTCAGGTGCACTGCTGACAGCTGTAGCAAGCACCTTCTTCCTACCTCTTCTGCTGTGTTGGTAAATGCAGAGTGGAGATAAGTCCCAGGCTTGCCTTCTGCAGGGCATTGTAATAGCTCTTCTACAAACTACTTATGAGGCAGAGAAGAGGTGGGCAAGATGAGCAGGATCTGTGTAGCCAGTCTTTGCTCATTACCCTGCCACTATTGCCAGGAACGACAGTCTGATGTCAGTTCCAGGACTTGAACAATATGGTGCTGGAGGATAATATCTTCTGTAGTGCTGAGGAAGAGATGTTCCTTACCTCTTTTAGAGGAAAATGCTGATGCTGAGGAGGACCTGTCCTTCCCAGGCGGCAGGCACATCTTATTCCTGGAGCGACAGGAAGCTCCTTGCCAGAGCAATCATGTGAGTCCAAAGGCGTTGCTTCAGCTGAGGATGCAGAAAACATCTGGCAGGCATGGACCCATAAAGATCCACCTATGAAGGTATTAAGGAGACTTGAAGGCTTAATAGACAGAAAGCGTGAATATGAAGTATGGATAACAATGGGAAACCAGATTAGGGACACATTGCAAAGATGGAGTCAGTAGAGAACTAGACAGTAGAAATTAATGACAAGAAAGTCTCCTGTTGATCCTGTATATACCTGAGGTGAACAATTGTGAGGGGCTGTCTTTATAAACGTCAATAGCAGAATATTGCTGTCACCAGTTGCATTCAATCTCCTGTCCAGAACTATGTGAACTAAAATGGCAGTGGAACTATCTGCAGCTGAGAACAGGATGTATGCAGGGAGGTGACATGCCACAGATGCAGTTCTGTGAAAACAGATGTGGATAGCTTGGAATGTATGGCATTGACATTTGATGACAGCATGAATTCACATTTTGCTTGACAACTGTCAACCAGCTTCATAAGCTGTCTTGACATTGATTTCTTGAAGAAAAAAAAGATGGAAATGTAGAGGAGTGTAAGGTAGAGGAACTTAGCTGGCTAAAATACAGAATAAGCTAATGAGTCATACCAGTGATTTAAACAATGTGCCAGCACTCCTGGAAAAAGTACAGAAGGCCTTAAATAGTCTTTGGAAAAGCTGAGGTTGAAAAATACCCAGCAGTATAGACAGGCTGCCCTATGAATCTGAAGACATGCAGCCCTTCAAACCTGGTAGCTCAAGGTGGATGATGAACTCAGCCTTGGATTACTTGATTTAAGAATAAGAATCACTGACAAATGCAACGGGGGAAAAAAAAAAGTTGCTATTAAAAAAAAGAAGTCAGGATTATTACTATTTTTAAAGCAGACATTGGTAGGAGGTGATGCACAAAAAGGTTCTGTTAACTGTTTCTTCTGATGGGTGTTTCTTGAAATAAAGTGTAGGTGGCAATCAGGTAACACAAGTGCTGGTGGCATAATGGCTTGTTTGGGATATTGTGAAGTGTCAGTGAATTGAGCTTGAAGATTGGGATCTCCAGTTTGTTAACAGAATGAATGAATCCATATCTATACATGCCACTGCATTCAGAGTCCTCTGAAGAAATCTTAAACAAGGAGAGGTAGGTGCTCATATTTGTTCAGACATGGTCTCACTCGGCTCGGAGAAGAAAACTTCTCTGCTGCTGCTGAGGGTGAAAATGGACACCCCAAATGATGCATATGAACTACTTCATGGTGGCGTATTTCTTACAAGGGGATAAAATAGAAGTGACCCTCCATTCCCATTTCATAAAGTGAATGGTGTCCTGCCAGACGAGAGAAGACTCTTGGGGTTATGCTGTCACGAAGCAGGGTATGAACAGTTTGAGAACTGTACAGTTCACTGGCTATTTGAATAGTTATGGAAATGATCTAGTAGAACTATGGAGTCTCTTTTTTCTATTGCAAATGGATATTTCTATGCTGACACTCATTTCAGAACAGTCCCATCTTAAAGATTCTTGGTAAAATGGACAGTTAAAAGCTTTTACTCATGCTAAGGAATTAATAATTGCTGTACTTCACCATGTGTGCCATAATTCTTTTAATAGCTTCATTCCATTATCAACTATTTATTAAAAAGATTTCACCACAGATACAGGCTTTATGGAGATTACTGTGCACTATACTTAATTACCAGATGTTCAGTATGTTTACAGTATATCTGGTATTCAAGTAAACTTCTCTGTGTGAAAACCATCTAAAACGAACAGTTAAAATACCACTGTAAAGCTTCGTCTTACAATAACTTGAAATGGAAATTCCAGCTGGGCAGTGTTATGAAACAAAAAGCATAAAGAATTTCAGCCTTCCTCCAAAACAGCATTATTAAACTCCAGTGAAAATGCATTTTGCTGTCTGAATTTACCTTGTGGTTCAGTCCATCAGAAAAACAATCACCCAAGTGCTTTTTATGTTCTTTTAGTTAGTTTATTGCTGTCTTTCATCAAAACAATATAAACTCAACTGTATGCCTAAATTTGTAACCAAACTTCAGAGTTTTATGGCTAGGGGGTGCAAAATTGAGAAGTGCCAAAGCCACAGGCAAGTGTATTTCATTGCTTCTGTTCCATTAGGTATCTCCCTTAAAATTCTGTTTTCCATGCAATTTTAAATTACCCATTAACTTGGCTCTCTTCAAATTTACCCCTCTTAGGAACATGGGACTAGCAAAGATCTCCATGCCTAAGGCCAGTTTGTTGTAAGCTCACCTCACTGCTTTAAAAGTGGAGAGATATTTTGCTCTTCATGTCTCAAGAGGCTGGCTGATCCAGAATCTTTCTTTCTTTTTCTAATTTTGAGCCTAGTTTTATTCCTGTTTTATGTCACTTTGTACTGGGCTGGCATTGTTTTTCATTTAAATGATCCTTCTCCTTCCCTATTATTGATCTTAAGCAACTGTAGTCTTGTGGACTCTCTACTGAATCTTATTTAATCCTAGGCTAAGCAAGTCAAGCTGTTTTCCAGTCTATGTTCTACTCCTCCGCTAACACGTTTTTCTGGTTTTCATCTTCATATGACCAGAGCAGTACACAGATATTCTGCATGGTCTCACGAGTGCTCTTGTAATAAATTTAATAATTCTTTTTTTGGGAAACATTAATGACTCCCAATATATCTTTCCATAGATGCATCATATCAGCAATTCATAGTCAACTTGTGGTCAATTAAAAAAAAAACAGATGAGACTGTTCTCCTCATTTCTACCTTAGAAGCCCCTAGCTTGAATGCAAAATACTTGTCCCTACACTCTCTATGGATGATATAGCACTCTGTGTTTCACACCCTTTCTCTGATGCCACCAAACACAACTCAGAGTATATTTTGATTTCTCCTCTCCCAAATGTGCAGCTATGTGTCAAACTCGTTAACATTAAATTTATCTTTCTGCAATTACCTTTCTATCACACTTGCACTATTTACCAAAGTCAGCTCTGAATTTTCAATGATTCCTTGGCAAATACATATTATCCGTGTGCTGGAATATCTGAATCCTACCTGCAGTACTGGAATTTTCCTCCTAGTCTTATCTGTTGCAAAAAGGGCTTGCATGACCCAATTCTTAGTAGAATCTAATTCTATAATAACAGTAATATCTATTTCTGCCAATATTCAGCTCCACGTTTCTGTCTGTGCTTGCTTCTGGCAGCAGCACATCCACCCCATTGCTTCAGCAAAACCTTTTACAGATCTCTTCCAGTCTGAACCTCAACTAGTTCACTTTTACTGTTGCCCCTTCTCACTTCTCTCAAGCCCAACAAATATGAGTAGTAAACAGTGCCATCTAACCTCTTTTTACTTTAATTTCTGTTTTCTGTGAACTTAAGTGGCTTGGATCTGCTCTTAATGACACCCAGGGAAGTTTTACTGTTGACTTTAAAGAGAACTGAACCAGGACCTAGGTTAGCAGTGCCCCATGGCTGATACCCACACTACAATCCCTTCGGCCTCAGGTATGATTATTCCTTCAAGAGCTGTATAATAAGGACACAAGGCCAAAAGCTGGGGCAGCGCATTTAATCATTTTCCTGTAGGCTTGTCATTCATACAAAAGGTTTCTTCTCTTGTCATAACTTTATTAAAATGGCTATCACCATAGATACAGCATCTAAAGGGATTATCGCATAGTAAATGTAATTACTTATTTCTCAGCATGTTGCCAGTATTTGGCAGTGAAACATAACAGATTTGGTCCTTGTTGTGAGTATCTTCCAATGTGACTGCTACGAGTCTCACAACTATCAAATTATCTGAAATAAAAAATTATAAAGGAATCAATGTATAGAGGCAGAGCTAAATTCTTACTAGAGTGTAATGTGTTTCAAACATTTTAGCTTAAGGTCTTATATTTGCTTTGCAATGGATGTGGAAGCAGTGTAAACACACTTTTGAGAAATTATTTGTCTGCATCCCAGTAGGATAACTCTTGGTTGCAAATGATTTGTGCTAGAATAACTATTTTAGAGTAGCAATAAAGACGACCAAAAATACTCTGCACCCTCACCTAAGCCGTTCTCTCCAGTTCTTGCCACTAACTAGTTCTTGAGACTAACTTGCTACTTCTGGTCTTTTGAAGTAGCATAATCCAGAATGTTGACTACTCTTTGTTATCATGAAAATAACTGAAGTCATAGTCACAGGATTGTTCCTCTAACCTTATAGAAACAATTTAACCACAATTTAAAGTACAATTTAAAGCCAAGTGGCAGTGTTGCAGCTGTTAGCATTTGTACTAATACTGTTGGCAGGATGCAGGTGCTATCCCAACAGAACAAAAAGGCAGTTTCTATTCCTGAAAGGTTAGGGAGTTGTAACATTGTTCTATTGGCAATGCCAATTATGACACTGTCTGAAAAAAATTAATTACCTTTTTAATTAAAAAGTAAAAGCATTCTAAGACTTACGTGTTTTGGAGAAAGTTTGAAAAATCCAAGACAAAGGCTCAAAAACACAGGAATAAAACCCCTTAAAGAATCTACAGTGGCTTTTTGTTTGTTTTCTGGAAAGTCTCTGTAGTTCAAGCTACTATGAGGATTGCTTAATGTCTAGCATTGGCAAGACTGTGTTGTTTCTAAAAGGATGCAGGTGAGCTGCTGTTGAGAAATGAGGTAGCATGCTACTCGTGACAGGGGGCCAGGCAGGGTGGTGTAGACATGGAGTTATTAGGGTACTGGCAGGAGCAGTAAGAAGTAGTGTTTTGAGAAGTTAGCCAGGATGTTATAAGAAATTTGGAAATGCTGCTGGAGGGGAGGGATGTACACTCACTTACATGCTGGTGGACGTGAAGAGGCAGAAGCAGGCTGAAGAACATGACTGGGCACAAAAGGAAAACGTGAAATGTAGGAAACTGAAGAGAGAGCAAAATGTGAAGGGGAGCTGTCAGGGGAGGAGTGATTGAGGGGAGAGCATGAGAGAGAAGTAAACTGAGCAGCTGCCTATCTAGACTAGCCAGGAAGGGGGACAGCAAACATGGCAAAACCCAATTCTCTGTCCTGCAAGGGTGAACTGCGGAACAGTTATATTCACCCAAGTTATGGCAGCCAACTGTGTGAAGTGGTAGGTATCACAGAAATGATCATCTTAGAGTTTGTCTCGTAAAGCCTCTCTTTGCAGTGCTTTTAGTTCCACACTGCGTTAACTGTGGGACGTGTCTTGCACCGGGTGGGAGAATGTAAGCTTTTCAAAGCAAGAATGGCTGTAATTAGTCCATTTGGAAAAAAGACCCCTCTGGCAGGCAACTTCCTCCCTGTCTCGCTAAAAAATAGCGTGAGATTTGCTCATTTCTGCATGAACTGGGAGTGACGTGGTGACTCATACTGATACGTGACACCCGAAGCCAAGCTGCATGTGGCATAAGTGACAGCAGAACAGGCCCCGTAGTGTTTTAGGCTTCACGAGCTGGGAGAGCCTGACAGCCTTCTCTAAGGCTAATTCAGCGGTTTCCTTCCAAACTGTCAAGTCTACGTTTGTATCTACAACTCTCCATTTCCAAGGCTATGATGGGGTATTTTAGGTGTCTGTAGGAGGCTGCATGGAACAAAAATTCTTTTGCATCAGCAGTTCCTTGTGGCTAGTTTTTTTTTCCTACCTTTCTTCTTTCGTGTTTAGCGTGTTCTGGTCATCACTCTTAAGATCTGAGACTTCAGCTGTAGTAATTGCAGCCTCTAACTGGAATCATGAAGCTTTTGGTTTAGGTTTGTCAGCATATGTTTAACTAAATTGGATGTGCTAGACATGTGTTCATCTTACCATTTCATAGTCCACCGTCCTTAAGCCCTCACTCAAAACAAGAACGCCTTGAAACAAGACTTCCATGCTGCTCAATTTCACAGTCTCTTTTTGGTGTGGCATCGGGACAAACAAGCCTGAGAGATATTTACCTCTTTTTGTTTGCCTTTTGCAATGAAAGCAGAAGGCAGCCAGCACTGCTGTAGATGAAAACACAGGATACCAGCCTTCTCCTAGCCTTTTCCCATTTGCTTTCCACAAAGGAAAGATTATTTTTCCATCACTTTTTCACTCCTTCAGAAACAATGAGCAATCGAGAATAGGGGGCACTGTGAATTTTATTGACTGATGGTTTGGTGGATTTTTTGGGGGACCTTTTGTCATCTTCATGTGTTTCAAAGCACTAGCTCTCCAGGATAGTGTATTTAGGAATCTTGTATTCAATACCTTACCTCTTTAATAGAACCTCTACTTGCCTGTTAGGGTGACAGGTATTTCTGTTCTGTGTTCAGTATAATGGGTCTCACCTGACTAAAGCTGCCTTTGCAGTTAGACTAGGATGTTTTGTCCAAAGTTTCCCTGGAAATGTCTACAGTTGAAGCCCTACCTTATATTTGCACACTACAAAGGAACACTGAAAAAGTCACGTCTTGCTCTTATTTGCTACCATTTGTTTATATTTCCTGTCAAACACCTTGCACAGTAATTTTAAGAAAAAAACCTCAGGCATTTGGGAGTATAGATGACAGGCATGAAAACCTGATCTCATTGAAATCAATGCAAAAAATCCCTTTGACTTTTGCAGTTAGGATCTTGCATCAAAAATGTGGTAACAATTAGAAACAACTGTATCCCCTTTACCATTTTACAGTTCTTACGTTACCTCTCAACTCAAAGTCTAATGCAATTTAATTTGATGCTAACCTGAATTACACTATTGTATCAAATTATATTATATCAGAATTCAAAAAGCTTTCTAGATCTAATACTTGTCTTGCTCAGTTATTTACATAAAGAAGTTTCTCCAAAAGGAAACTGCATGAGCTCTGGAGCTATTTTTCCACCCTGTGTTGCAATCAATGTTCCAACTATTCAGCAACTTCAAGGTGTCACTCCTATAGGAATATAAAATGCACATGTTCTAAGAAAAATTTTAGCAAAATAAATCTGATTAATCCAGTGGCACTGTTGTTCTCTAAATATTTTCCATCTTGCTCTATATGGCAAGATGAAAGAAAATTATACCACTAGGTGCTCCCTAAACAGAATTGTTCATGAACATAGTTTAAATGCCTCAAATCCACGCACACATTCAACACAACATCAATCAAATGTCAAAACAGATTAATTGCTTTTTTTCACAGCTTTGGTCATACTTGTGTTTTATTCGACTGTTCACATTTTCTCTTATAATCACTTGTTCTCTTTCCGTACTGTTCTATCAAGTACCATCTTCATCAAGATTTTTGTCATTCAACTTCCCTATTTCATTTTTAATCTGCTAAATGAGCATTTCCTTCCTTTAGAAAAACAAATACATCAAAAGGGTCAACTTGCTTTTGTGTCCTGAAACAAAGATCTTTTTGTTTTATTACTGCCCTGTCATTTATTATCCACAGCATGTTCGATATTGGTGATAACAATTTTTACATGGAATAAATTACATGCGCATCCTGATGAATAAAGCCCCTGTTACTCTGCAGTTAATAATGCTGGTTGCAAACTTTGTTATTGTCTTACAAATATTTTCAGTAATAACACATCATTCTTTATTTATATTTCCTAGGGGGCTAGAGAGAAAGCTGTCCTTTAACGACTCAGCAGTTTAGAAAGGGGAATGATTGGTGTTATCCAAAGAGATTTTAAACTTAAATACTCCTGCTCTCAATTAAAAGGCATGACATAATTCTTTGTTCAGCTTGTCTCCTATTTATGGTGTTTACATGAAACATAGCACATTGTTTAAAGCAAACACTGTAATTATGTATGCTTCATCAAGTCAGAGCACAATAATGTATGTGCAATGTTCAAGACACAATTTGCTCTTTAGATACATTATAACCCATTTGGCATGTTTTTTCTTTCCCAGGGTATATATTAATGGCCAATAATGGCCCTGATCCAGGAAAGCTTTTAAGCATGCACCTAACTTTTTAAGCAGGTGATCAGATGCCTGAAACTTGGTATTTTTTGCTGGTTTGTGCTTTAAACAAACACTTCACACTGTTCACTGCCCCAAACCTTCTCTTTCCTGACCTGATCTTCCTTGCTTGCAAAGGTCAGATCCAGCAGAGCACTTCTCCCCGTTGGGTCCTCAGTCCCCTGTCTCAGGGAGCTGTTGTCAATGCACTCCAGAAACCTCATGGATTGCTTGTGTCCTGCTGTCTTGCCTTTCAGCAGGTACTGGGGCGGTTCAAGCCTCTCATAAGGACGTGTGAATGTGAGGTTCCTTCTTCCAGTATTCTGAAAATGGCTTCTTCTTGACAAGGCAGACCATAGCAGAAACCCACCACCACATCTATATTCATCTGCCCTCTAATCTTGACCCCTAAGCTCTCAGTTGGCTCATTGTCTGTCCCAGGCAGAGCTCCATGCATTCCTGCTGCTTTCTCACATACTGAGCAACTCCCCCTCCTCATCTTCCCAGCCTGTCCTTCCCTTTAGGGAAGCCTGTATCCAGCCATTGCAGCACTCCTGTTTGAGCTACCCCACCACAACTTCGTGATCCCAATGAGATTGTAGCCCTGCAATGGCACATAGACCTCCAACTCCTCCTGTTCATTCCCAATGCTGTATGTGTTAGTGCACAGGTAGTAGCCACAGACTGTCAACAGCGCTTGCTCATAGCACAATTGTGGATAAATACACGTATGTAAATATACGTATTTATACATATAAAAAGATCTATGGGTTGATTTATCAGGTGAAGTCATTTTTCTGTTAGGTTCCCATACCAGCTATCTCACTGCTAGTGGAAAATGGCACCTGATAGGGTCTAGTGCCTAAATTAGAAACTTCAACTAGAGAGTAGAGCATCATTCAAGAGTGACCAGTTAATGGCAGGGTTCCAAGGTAGGAGACAGAGGACTTAGTAAAATTAATCTGAGATGCAATACCTCAGTTAAGGCAATACCACAATTGCTTACATTTGCACTGCTTTCTTCTTATATTCTAGTTCAGCAGAGAAAACTGTCAATTAAAAAAAGGGTCCCCAGCAAGTATTGGGGTCACGTTCTTTTCATGTGAATATAGTCTGATTTCTCTCTTTTACTAATACCATGTATCCAATTCTGAAAGCTTTTTTTCAGGCCTGAGGTTATGTTCTCAGGATATCGGACTCAATGATCTTTATGGGTCCCTTCCAACTCGAGATATTCTATGATTCTGTGATATATCCCTCAGTGTCTTGTGTGTACTGTATAGAGTCTGTTTGGTGCTTTACAATTTTTTAAATCCTTACGGGCCTGATAATTTTTGCCTTCCTTATTTACTTTTTCTTCCAAACTGTGTGGAGAATGGAGATACAATACCCGTGATCCCTTTCATTATGCAGTAGAAGCAATAGCTGTATTGCGCGATGGTCGTGACCTGCTGCCTGCCCTTGGCTATAGCTGACAAGGATCAGTGATGAGGTGCTCACTTGACATTTCCTACCAATTTTGTTTAGTTTGTTTTCTGTTTCCTCAAAGTTCAGAGATCACAGTATTTTGGGGGAAAACTTTTCTCTTGTTTGTAATTATCTCCATGATTCTCTGTGACAAAAATGCCCAGTGGATGAAGGAGAGCATGAGCCCGTTTCATGCCATATGCTATTTGGTCAGGTAGTGAGCCAAGCAAGTTGTTGAATGTGAAAGAAATTATGGAAGGAGAAGGAAAAAGAGGACAGCCTAAGTTAGGAAAGCTCAGATGCAAAGTGCTCATCTCCCAGATGTAGCTTTGCTTCCTCAGATAATTTTACATTTAAACTTCGGATGCTCAGGTCGTCAGTGCAGGAATTCAGCTGGTTACATTCAAGAGGTTTGTAGCCTTGGTGTGATCTCAGGCTCAGTTCACCATCACTCAGCTGAGTTAGGAAATAAAATAAAAATGTCTTCTATGCTTTTGAACTGGGGCCCATGATAAATACAGTTTTAAACATGACATTTTAATATGATCAAATCCTACAGTTGGCTGTTCATAGCAGCACTGAAGACAGTCTTCTGATTTTAATAAAACTAAGTGCCCATTTCAACATCCAGATGTGGGATATGAAAATGTGCACTTGAAAACTGCCCATGTGACGAGTGAGGGCAGTCCATTGCTGGCTGTGCTTTTTCTAGGTTTTTCCAGCAAAAAGGAAAGTTAACTTTATGGACTGTTTTTCTTTTTTGTTTGCTTGTTTTCTTAATGGCAGGATGGCTCGATTCCCCCCAAATATTAGGAATCTACAATTCGGATTCCTTCAACGCCTGGGTCTATAGAAAATAGGAAGGGTATTCTCTTTCAGATCCTCTTTGTTAGTGTTCTGCCTCTGTCTGGAAGTCGTGCGTGAGTTTACACAGTACTAACCTAGGGTACTTGAAGTCTCAAAGTCTGAATTATTGTAAGTACAACTTCTATCCTGAAAAATACCATTATAAACTAAATGTTCCTTAGGGCAATGGCTGATTTTTTTTTTTTTTTTAATTCAGTATGAAAACACCTACAGCACTGTGTAATTTGAAAAGATAGAGCAGTGGAAGAGTGAAGAATGGCTAGAGAGCGTTTACTGAAAGTCGCACGTGGTATTTGGCATTTCACAAACTGCGACCCACACCTTACTTTTGGCTTTCTTGCTGCGCTGTCTGAAATAAACAGCCCAGCTAAAAGAAATGTGAGTTTTTTGTCTTGTTTGGGTTTGGTTTTTTTTTTGGATTGAAGTGTAGATAGCAGTATCCTCCTCGGTACGATATAAATGATAGTGTAAGGATGTGACTGAGGCAAACTATATGAATCAAAATCATCTCTTTTATTAAAACCCAATTAATGTAGTTGGGAAAAAACCCAGATGCACTTTCAGTCATGCAAGTTCCAGCTCTGAGGACATATAAGAGCCTATGTACCTTAAGTATATAAAAGCATAAAATCAGTTAGATTGGAAAAGAAGTTACTGTACTCTGGCTCAAAAAAAAAAAAAAA
>VZTL01001837.1:72876-85145 GCA_013400535.1 Scopus umbretta
GGGTTTGGTGGTGTTTCCCCCACCCCCCCACCCTGGTTTATTGCAGACCTGATTGGAGGTGAAACTCCCATTTGTCTCCAGCCCCATATTCATATCGGAAACTGATGAGAATGTAAGGTCATACTCATATACATCTATGTAAAGTCACTTGAATGATCCTGGATTTCTAGAAGTGAAAATGTTGTTTATTTAGCTAAACAGAGATGCTACTGGGGTTTTATTATTGGGTTTTGGATTCTCCTGATATAGAATTCTCTTTAGATTAAAATTGGTGTGATGTGATACACCTGAAGTCTTCATATGTGCAATTTCTTCCTTTCCAAATACAGTTTTCCTTTACCGCAACTCCTTCAATATCACCATTAAATAAATGAGTCTTATTCAGGGAACTAAGATCAGCCACTCTGTTCCATAATCATCTGGACTATGGTTTGTGTAATCATTTCCAAATGTTAATGATACTGAAAAGTTAAAGATACAACTTCAGCAAGGCAATCTAAATGCTTTTCACCAGTTTAAGGGCTGGGGACCTAATGGGCAGATCTGTCCGTCTCACAGGCTTGTGTGTGTTGATGTGTCTCATTGCCTGTTCCCATATGTCAAGAAAATAGTTTTGCTGGGTAATATAAACAGAACTGGCTGACGTCATTCCTGAAATACTCTAGCTCCAGGAATGATACTGTCTCTGTCTGGCTGTTTTTACAAAGCAGATTATATAAGAACCGTTATATGAATTAACTGGTTGGTCATGCTATTCACAGCACTTATGGAGCAGAATGAATAAATAATGTACAACAGATACCTATGAGGGATTTACAGCATAGCTGATCTTTAAGTAACACAAATTCTTAACGGCCACTTTGGTGATGGTTTATAGGATATTTCTCAGATCCTACCCTTCTTTTTCTCTTCCAGCAACATGGACACTTGAGTCCATGTCCACAATGCCGGTCTTCCAGGTGCTGCTAGAGAGCCCACACTGCATCACAGATGGGGCACAAACTCATCGTGATCATGGCCCAGGATTGTAAATCCACACCAAAGAAGGGCGATTCTGGTCCTTCCAGGTCAGCCTCACTAAGCCTGAGGGCTATCTGCCCAAACAGATAGCATAAAAAGACACATGCTAGCAGCTTCAGGCAACTTCAAAGCAGCTTCAGGCAACTTGCCCTCCAAGGCGGGCAAGCGGGAGCCAGGCAGGCATGTAGGAGCACTGACCTTTGGTGGACACGTGTGTCACGGCAGCAGCACAGGGGTAAGTGGGAGTTGCGAGGAAGACATTGCTGAGGAGAAACAAGGGCCACGTTATCCATGCTCTGAACTGGTTCTGATATCGTTACAGATCTGATTACCTGGTGCCTGATGCAGCAGCAAACCAGCTTTCTGAAGGTCATATAGGGCCATGTTCTACCTTGCCCCTCAGCTGCAAGCCACAGAAGAAAGGCAAAGTAGGGCAGACCAACAACAGGTTGAGGCAGAGAAGTGGGTTAGAGTCCAGAGAGCACTGCATATAAATAAAGATCATTCCTTTTCATTTTTTTTCCAGCCATATTTTTCTGCATGTTGACCACCTAAAGGAAGCTCCCTTGGTTGGCTGGTGACAGAAAGCAAAGGGGGGGCACATCCCAGTGGACACAGCAATGTACTGCACTGTCCTGCTATGATTTATTTGCTATAGCATTCTTGGAATAGGGGCAATACCGCTTGTTTATTTTAACATCAGCACAAGATTTAGAATTAGCTCCATTTGCCTTTTGCTTGTGCAAATCGCACAAATGGAAGTTTGTTTCTCTAACATAAATCTGCTAGAAAAAAATACAATAGGCTAGCGTTGTTGTGATGTTACAGAAGCTATAAAGCATGCCTGCTGCTAGAAAAGTATTGCAAACCTCATTATATATGTTTGTCTGTCAACAGATGACTCCCTTTCTGCACATACATAGAATGGGGTAGAGAAGGCATGTTGGTGGTTCTCTAATACGTCACAAGAAGGTAAGTTCAGAATTAAATACAACTATTAAGTAAAGATGAAAAATATATACATCTTTCCAGAGATTACTTCTGAAAACATGTATTGTGAATATATTTAAGTTTTAAGCTTGCATCGTTCGTTCTTATTGTGGATTTTCTTTTACCTAGACACATAGCCAAGTACTCAACTGTGTGCCTAAGACCTATAGACTTCATTAGAATGTAAGTATGCATTCAAATTCATTAGATCTCTAGACTATGCATTAATTATTTTCCTTGTGGCATCAGATAACTAGCAAATAGCTGGGAAAAGTCACCATGCCATGAAAAAAATCGCCACCTTTATTTTATAAATAGCTGTCAGGAGGTATGAAAGCTGTCAAAATAATGAAACAGATCAAGAATTCACAGTACAAAATTTTGTATCAGAAGCAGAAACACAACCAGCGACCTTTTTGAAAAGACAGAAGCTCTTTATTTGTCTCTTGTTACTGAACACAGGCAACAATAATGACCTAAATGAGACCTACTGAGTGCAAACAGAAAACAAATGCATAGTGGGTTTCTAGCCACAGCCACTCTCTGATGTCTAATTGGAAATTGTTAAATGCAGAGAGTTACCAATTTATTTTAACAAAATGGCATTTACAGACTCTTACTAGTTTCAGCCTTGGCACCTGTTGAGTAGCTCTTACCATGAAACAACTAATTTGGCATCAACAGTGATTGAGTAAATATCAGGCCACAATCTTTTTTATTAACTACAAATATCCAAACACACCAGTGTTTGGTATGCAAATAAGGTACCTGATATATCTGGGAGATGCTATTCCTTTGATACAATGAGGTGGAAGGAAAGGAGATGATTCTAGTCTACCAGGATCTGTTCATCTCTAATATCTTTTCCCCAAAGCTGCAGGACAAACACTGTAATAGCTGCAATTGCTAACTGTCCAAAAGACCAATAGCCCTAGGCTCTGTAGTGGTAATAAGCACATAGAAAGAAAAGTAATCAGAAATGTGACTTAAAATTGATGCCATCAGGAGCACCAAAAAAAAAAAAAAAAAAAAATTTCCCTGAGTGGCCTGGATTAATCCAGCCTTGGAAAAGCAAGAATGCAGCTAAACCATAATGTGGCAAAAGTGGCTAGAAAGAATTAGCTAAAAGGAATCTGAGCCACACTCAAACCAGACAGGCTGGAATAAGGCTAAGCAGAAACCTTCCTGGGTTTGCTAGGAGGGTTGGCTGAGTAGCTGATGGCTCAGGTAATTTCTCACTACAGACAATCATTTTGCCAGTCCATCCTCCATCCTTTTCCTCATGCCAGCCAAGAGATCTTGAAATATATATAGATATATGTCTGTCCATGTACATGTATGTGACATTTACATATATAATACATATAATTTCAATAACTTCGGTTTTAGAAATGATTTAATCTGATTCTAGCAATAAAAAAGGATGGAAAAATTAGTCTATCCTCATACCTAAAAAGCATAAACAATCCTTCAAAAGTATCTACAGGCAGATAAAATAAGCACCTTTACAAGCTATTTAGAGAGAATTAGCCTTTATGCAAAAAAACTTTTTCCAAACGTATTTAGCCTGTTTAACATAGCATTTGCTTTGCAATTTTTAAATATCTACATGTTTTTGTGAAAAATACAGGAAACTTGTAATAGGTAGCTATTTATAACTTGCAGTACTTTCTTAGATTTCAATAGCTTTTAGGAATTATAAGTTGCTAGATGAAAAGAAGTAATACTCTAGGTATGAATTATAAGTATAATAAAGAGTAGTAATGATTCTTCACTTGCCTCAGGTAGGCCTGAGACTAGTCTTGTTCGAACAGTAGTGATTTGTTAGATATATGGCAATTGCATTTTTAAGCTGACTTACACTCAGGCAACAGCAAACATTAAATGAAGGGCATAATTACAATTCGTTCCAGTAAAACTGACTGACAGAGGAAGAAGCTAGACAGATCAGCTCATAGGCATGGAAGTCGTGTATTTGTCCCAGCCCTTAAACTTATGTGATAGAAGACAGAAATGTCATCTCTTTAAACAATATATTTTTAATTATGATTTCTAGTTTTTATGGTTGTAGAGAGAACAGTTGAACCAAATTTTGACTTGTTTTTGAACATACAGCTAGTAATCAAAAAAAGCATGTAAGATATTTATTTTTACAACTCTAATTGTTTTAAAGTCATCATATTTTGAAGCCTGACTGGCACTTTCAAATACGTATAGTTGGTAACACCAGAAAACTCTGAGGCCATCTGGAGCCACTTCAGTAAGTCCAAAACATGCAAACTACAATAATGTCTCATCCAGGATGTTGAATGTTTGTTTACTGGACTCCTTGTCTTCCTCCCTCATTGCAAACCTTCAGTGTGGCTCCAAGAACCAGATTCCTTTCTCTGGACCCTTTTTTGTTTGCTTGGTTGTGGTCCTCACAACTCCTTAGCTGAGAATTGCCTTGGGTTTTGGTTTGGTTTTATTTGGTTTTTGGTTGGTTTTTGTTTGTTTGGTTGGTTTTTTTGTTAAGGCCTTAAAATTGTCTACTCCACCTTCTTTCAGTACCACAGAAACGGTAGTGGTACCTCCTGTTTTGTCATCCATCATGTCTTTGTTCACCTGCATTATGTCACACCAAAGAGCTGAACCGGGCCTTACGACATCTAGCTATGAGCTGCTGCTGCTGAAGGTGATTCCATAGCAAAAAAAACCAAACAAACAAAAAGCCCCCTCAAACCTGGTTTAGTAGTTCATAAAAGGCATAACTGCTCTTCAGTAATGTCCTCCAATTCATTTCGAAGCTGTAAAAACGCAGTTTAACCTTTCACTGGCAATATAGCCATACTTCTTCTGAGAGATTATTACATCCTACAAATTTAGGGCCTTGGTATATAGAGCCCTTCTATATCAAGGAGCCAGTATGACTCCAAACAACGAGTAGCAGCCAAAAATTTACTACCTATTCATAAGGACCTCTTATGGGTCATAAACTAGTTTTCTGCGAGAAGTCAGAAAACATGTAAACATAGCATTACCACTAATTAAATGTTGATTTATGTGGGGGGATCTTTTGCTATCTGTAAGATTTAAAAGCAGCAGTGTATAGCATCTGTATGCCCAAATTTATTAGGTGGTTTTAAAAGCTCCTGCCCTCCTGAAATATTTATTAAAATTGCAAGAAAGTCACTGCTCTCAAATAAATATGTGTATTTTCTCAGGTATATCGCTGTGACATAATACTTTAAGTTAATCTGGTTAATTTAATTCTATAAATTTTCCTGGAACATTGCCTCAATCCTCAGATTTGCTTTGGCTTACTGACTACACAGTCAGAGGCTTCTGTTTATAGTGACTGTCCTGTTAAATGACATTAAACTGAGTTTTTGGCCTGATGGTATTTAATCAGGAAGGGTCAGTAAATTACTTTTCCTAGTAACTACCATCAGAAAAAAAAATTACCAGCCAAACATTAAAAAAATTAATAATTAAGCTACACCTAAACAATTTAAATAAATGCATTTTAAAAAAAGCATACTGGGGGTGCGATGGAGATGGACACAGATAGTTTGATTACAAATGCATGGCTTACATGGTAGTTACAACTCTCCACTATGTAAGGCCCAGGAACTTTATCTTAGCCTTTCAATATGCAGATCATCAACATATCTGGAGCTGTCATTTTGAAAATGATCACTAACTGCTTGCTGCATTTTTTTTACTTTCTTATTCTTTTGCCTAGGAAGTAGTATAGTTTCTTATGTTTTCCCAACAAGATAATTCAATTGTATTTATAAATAGATTTCAACCATACAACCGATACATCTTTTTAATCTTCCTGGCAGATTTCCTGGGTCACAGGACATGTCACTAGTATAGCACTGGCTTGGGAACTAAGAGACTGGCAGGCAGCTCAGTGCTTGATTGCAGCGTTTTTGCTCGACCCTAAGTAAATACTTCTAGTGACTTCCACAGAAGGCTCAGGGCAGGATTTGGGTAACATTTTAGGTAAATGGTATTTAGGACTGAGCTCTTTCATCAAATTTGTCCACCTGGCAAAGAGATATTAATTCCGAGCAGGCTGAGCTCGCTGACCACTTAAGATTGGTTGAACACGCATGCAGACTTTCGTTGCTGACTTTGGTCCAGAGATACAAAGGAAAATTACACTGAACTTACAGTTCAGTACAGTTGTGACCTTGTTGATTGTTTTGACTGACTGAAAGAATCAAGAATTTGGCATTATAGCATTTAACTCATATAAAGTTGCTTAAAAAGTTATAGTTTAACAATCCAATCAACCAATTAACCAATTAAAGTTTCTTTAAGCTCTTACAGTGTCCTAGCGTGGCTGGGCTGCTCTAAACTCCTAAGGAGACTTAAGTGTTTGTAATGACTTAGCATAGTTAAGATTTCTTCCCTCATTAAAAAGACTTAACCATGCTAAGGTTCCTTAAATATTTAACAAAGCTTATATGCACTGCAGTTTTTCCTGATTTCCTTCTTAATTTCTAAACACGGAAAATCAATGCAAAGAATTGTGCAACATGATTTGAGAGATCAAGCTCTTGAGAAATTCAAGAAGTGAAGTTAGCCTGAAAGTTAGCTCAGGCATGTTGACTGCGTATAACATTTTCTTTGTGGAACAGAAATCTTTATTGAGTGGTTCAGGGTATGCCATAAGACGTAACTCTTCTGTGTTGATAAATTACCATTACATGAACGACTTAATTTTTTCTCCTTGAATTCCTGACCATAAAGCCCCTTGTTTTTTAACTTAGAATTCCACAGTTTTGTTTTTCTTACATTTATGTATGTACCTAAATTACTAAAATATTCATTAATTTATGAACGCATTAGTCCTATAGAGTTAAGCATATGCTAACTTTTACACAGGTCAACAACTATAAAGCCTTTGGATGAAAGAGACCTAAGTTAGGACAGGCTGCTCAAGGGCACTGAGTTATTTCTCCTCCAGTTCAGGGCATTTTGTTAAGTGTTGTGGTTTAGCCCCTGTTGGCAACCAAGCACTGCATAGCCACTTGCTCACCCTCCCCCCCGGTGGAATGGGGGAGAGAATTGGAGGGGTAAAAGTAAGAAAACTGTGGGCTGAGATAAAAGCAGTTGAATAATTGGAATAAAATAATAACAGTAATAGTAATAGAAATAAAAATTGTAATGAAAAAGGGAACGACAAGAGAAAGAGAAACAAAACCCAGGGAGGAAAAAAACCCAAGTGATGCATCCGCTCACCACCCGCTGACCGATGCCCAGCCCATCCCCGAGCAGCGATCACTGACCCCCTGGCCAACTCCCCCCAGTTTCTATACTGAGCGTGACGCTGTATGGTATGGAATAGCCCTGTGGCCAGTTTGGGTCAGCTGTCCTGGCTGTGCTCCCCCCCCAGCTTCTTGTGCCCCTGGCAGAGCATGGGAAGCTGAAAAGTCCTTGACCAGTGTCAGCACTACTGAGCAACAATTAAAACATCAGGGTGTTATCAGCATTGTTCTCATACTAAGTCCAAAACACAGCACTGTGCCAGCTACTAGGAAGAAAATTAACTCTATCCCAGTGGAAACCAGGACATTAAGTTAATAATAAAAGTTTATTTCAAATTGTCCGTATGCAAAAACAAAATTATGTGACGCTTTAACTGTGAAGATCTGTCATGCACTTATGAGAGGAAAGAAACAAGAAAAGAATAAAATTAAGACATTATTCGCCTCTAGGAGAGCAGGATTTGTAATTCCTATACTGCTCTCTGATTTGATTTCTCTTCAAATGGTCTCTGGTTTCAGTGCAGATTGCAGCTGGTAGCAGGTTCACAAACCAAATGTCGGTCTCGCCCTACAACTCTTCTTTCATGAATTAAACCCTCTTTCGAATTTCTAGGTGTCCAGTACAGGTAAGAATAGAGTAAAATAGGATGCAAAAGAAAACGGACTCGGAGGGGATAACAGCAAAGTCTGTGGTGAAGTCTCCTGCTCTTTCCATCCTAAATGAGACACCTTGACTCTTAAAGTAAAATCACATTAAGAATTTAATAAATATACAGATCATATTGATATATGGGAGCATAACGCAGATAACTGATGAGAATGTTAGTTATATGTGTTGTCAGGAGAATGGCTTTGTGGCAACAGTGCTATAATTTAATGAATGTGCCCATTTAGATCTCCCAGTTTGTCCATCTATAACTTAAAGAATGTATGAAGGGACTACTTTTTTTGGAACTCTGAAAATTTTCTTCTCAGGGATGTTTCATAAAAATATTTGGGTGTTCATTTTGAGTTACTTGAGCAAGGAAGCAAACCATTTTAAAATACTGTTGAGACTTTTGCTGTCCCTAGCTTATGCTTGACTTCTCTTTAAAGCATTCAAATTAGACATGACTGAGAATTCTATTTGTTCAATTAAAAAATTCTGATTCTACTCCCAATGGATAAAACAGAAGTGCAGTTACTAGTACGATTCACTGGTAGTTCTTTTGGATCTTCCAGATGAAAAAATCTATCTGTTCCATAATGCAAAGTAGCATCAGGATGATTTTTAAAGATGTTCTGGTATATGCAAACACTATAACAGTTGACACAAACTAAAAAGCCGGCACTCTTTCGTCTTTACGCAAGATAGCCTTTGTAGGAAGTGAGGACAAAATATTATTTCTGAAGCAGCGTTTTGTGGAAGATGTAGTAAAATGGCTTTTCTCCTTTCTTTGACTTATTACTTCAGGGTTTGGCTTTTTTTTGTGATATATGATACTATTTTGAGAAGATAATTTGTAATGTGTTTTCACCCAAAAGTTTCATATAAATACAAATACACATACCTATACACAACTGAGTGACGAGATGGGATGACAGTCATGGGTAACAAAGGGTATCCCTCCTCTACAACAGTCACCCTTCCATGGTTCCTAAAGTGCTTGGTATGCCAAATAGCTTGCTTGTTTTTCATAGGAATTGTCTGAAGCTAAAAGCATTCACAAATTTCAGATGCCCAATTCAAGGTTCCTGAGCTTCAAGAGTTCATAGCTTTATTATTGCACTTGATATGCCTAAGCTGCTGCAATTCCCGATTACTTTAGCACCACATGATTAGGTGTCTAGCTGTGGAAAAGATTATTATTTTATTACCGCCATATAGGACCTCTACAGCAGAAGCAGATGTAGTTCTTTATCCACTCATTTCCATCACTTCTGCAGCACTTGTCCACAGCAAGTAAACTCTGTGGCTCTGTGCTGAACTCAAGGCCTACAAACTACCCCTCTCCATTCCCACTTTTCTGTTAGTGCAACACACCAGACATCTTCAGTTTCTGAATACTTGTGGGTGATGCTAAAGCATGCAGGGATATATCCCAGCTGTCCTAATGCTATCCAAAGTTGAATGTGAATAAGCACTGATATGTGGTACACTGTCTGTCTTTAATGGCTCAGCAGGATGCTCATTTTTATCTATTTGTGGCAGAATGAAACAGCTGTGAATCTATCAGCGGAGCATTTTGTCCTGCATGATGGGCAGTCACTCAGAGCAGCGCTGTGAAGCTTTGAATCTGGAGAAAACACAAGCATGCGGCTGATGTGATTCATGCTATAATCGTATCTCTCTTTAAATGCACGTGGCATTTCTGTAGGACGCATATGAGGAGAAAATATAAGGGTTTATAGATTTTTTTAGCTTGACCAGTAATAGTTCCAGAATTTCTGCATGCAAAAGTAAGTTTTCAAGAACTTGTGTAGAAACTCACCCCAAACCCCTTGAACCACAGCATTTGTTGTCATACCTAAGCTGGTACAGAAATGAGCCACGATGGCTACTTAAAAGTTGTTCTCACAGTCTTCACCCCATCTGCAACTAGTTCATTTGTTGCTTGCCAGTCAAAGGTTGGGCTGATGGCAGCTAGATATTTATGACACTCTGACAATGAAAGCTTTTTATTTGCATCAGGTGCCTTTGTAAAATAACAGAGTAATGCTCTGGATTCAGTTGGAGCGATTGTGTCTGTATGTTGCTCCTGTTGAAGAAACCAGAGGTTGTTAACCACAAGAGGTACTAAAAAGCATAATGGCTGTGTCAGGACTTCATGGAACACAGGGGCAAAATCAGCTAAGAATACCAAAATAGGAAGCAATTGCAAATTATACAATTCAATCAACAAGTTCAGATTAGCTGGAATTTTGTTCATTCTTTATGATCAACCCTTATAAGAACTTTGTTGCCCATTGTGATTCTGGGGATCCTGCCTGCCTTTTTTGTCATGGCTTATGAAACTGAATATCCCAGGGAAGTCACAGTCTTAGGAAACCGCTATTTCGTGGTTGCAGAGAAGTGATGGCTTGTATATTTGAAAGGCTGGTGGCAGGACAGCCTTGCCTCTTTGAAATCATTTGGATATCAAAGTTGAAAATGCCATGTGTGTGCCATATGTGGGTTGCTGAGCACTGCAGTCTTCCCTTGCCCCTACAGACTCAACCAAAATCAGTCCAGTCCAGGTTTCTCTTCCCAGCTGACTCCCTTTGGCTGTAGGCATTGCAGCTGCTGCTGCAGGGCTAGATCTTGTTCTTCTGATTTCAGAATTAATCATCTTCTGCCTTGGTGTCAGCAGCAGCGGGTCACTAAAAGTACTAGACAGATACCATGTTTTCTGTTCACAGACACGCCCCAGTAACACTCAAGCCAGAGATGAAAATCTCATCAGCGTGGATGTAATTGCCACTGATAGTTGCTTCTGGAACTGAAGGCCAGACTTGAAGAGGAATCTTCCCCCCACATCAAACCGCAGAGGACCATTGCCCTCCCCTGTAGCCTCCAGTTTGTCCAGCAGTCTGGTCCTTAGGTCACCTTCAAATTTTATTCGATGACTATATTAGCAATTCCTTCCCACCTTTCTCTCCAGCCTCTACTGCTTTCTTCCTGTACCAAACTGGCATAATGGCTTTAATCTCATGCTTCATGTTTTCAGTGTGCTGTAATAGACCATTATAATAGAGTGGTTTGGGGCCAAGGGCTTGCAGGAGCAAATGCCAAGATTGTCTGTGGAGCTCTTGGACCCACACATCTACTGTACATTTGTCATGATTGCATGGGACTGAATTCAGTCCATTAGGCAGTTCTTTCCAACCCCGTGCTGTAGTAAATTCACATGGGCCACAATTTTTCAAAGGCTTATAAGTGGCCCATACTGGGTTGATTTTCACGGGGAAAGTAAAAAAAAGTGTGATTCCTAATAAAATGATTCCTTCCTGCCAATGTCAGGGCAGTGCATGAGAGCAAGTGAGCTTTGCAGTGAAAATATCTCTGATTTTTTCTTTTTTTTTTTCTTTCTTTGTTTGTCCACGAGTGAAACAGAATGTTTTTCCCCTACTCTCATTCTTGGAAATAGTTGTATTTTTTTTAGCTGAAATTTTCCAACACATCTCAGCTTGAGGCACAGACATTGCATGGAAAATTTCAGCCCAAGCATTTAATGTCTGGCAAAGTTATAAGCAACTGGGACTTAAAATGGGAAGAGTCTGGCAATCTAGGACGTGCTAACAGCCTCCTTTCTAATGAACATGCTTGTACAAAGGCTGTTAATATACTCGAAAACTAGTTTGACAGTCAGAATAGACTGAAAACAATGTTGGTGTCCCGTCTGAACTTTCTAGTCCTTATGGAAAAGTACTTTGAAAAATCATTGGAAAGCAAAGTTGTATGACTAAACCAGATATAAATCTAACTATAATTTTCTGGTAGGCTTAATAGTTGAAATATTGTCTTCAGCTTCAGTGGTGATATTACCAAAATGCAGTGTAGCGCTAGGAAAGCTACAGAAAAGGAAATTGAGAATGATCCCCAGAGATAAAGGAATGTGCAAGATGGAGTAAAGTAATTTGCATAAAAATTGTTAGACTGGTATTTAATTGAATTATATTGGATCTCACACTTTATAGATAATGTCAGTTTGAGTTACTATTGTAGGTTATTATAGACTAGTGTATTATTAAAAACAAATATATTATTGAAACAAGTTTTGACAATGTGCTTACCTGGTAAAGTCATCTTTTTAAAGCACTCATGCTTTCTAGTGCAGTGAAATATGATAGCACTAAATAAAACCTGTTAAATTTGCGGTTTCCATCATTCTCATTATAGATCTCTCCCACAGATGCCTAGAATATGTTTCCAGCCGACTCAGTCTTGTGCAGCAGGCCAAGTCATGTTACAATTTGGTGGATATTGTTGATTGATGCTATATAATTACAGTACAGTCAGTCCTTTCCTTCTCCCCCCCC
>VZTL01001842.1:0-18729 GCA_013400535.1 Scopus umbretta
TTTATACATACTTCTAGCCTGTCTTAAACAGTTTTATCTCCATTCCATGATTCTTACATCATAAAGAACAGTATTTCATCCCTCTCAAGCTCATAGGAACAGTGAAAATGCTGACTGGAAGAGGCACTGATGCACTAACTTCTTGCTTTTCGATGTTTTAAAAAGATGGAAACATCTCGAAGATGACTTCTCATTCTCAATGGTATGGTTTTATTGCTATTCTTTCTGAAGAAATCTCAATAATTTATCAAAATGTACAGTATTGATGTTAGGGAAGAATCCACTACATTAGTCTGTCAACATCTGCAGAACTGTAGGGTCATTTATATCCTTCAAACTGAATTAGCTTTGGTTCTCAGCAGAGAACTCTGCATGGCAGTAACCATACCTGGTTGTCATGATTTCTACACTGTCTTCAGAAAAACTCCTAACTGCTAACTCCTAACTGTAGGGACTGACATAGTATAAATCTAAATAGCTGATGAGAATGCAGTTGTTTATTGAGTGAGTTCAATTCTCCTGTGATTGTTTGGAGAATTGTGTTAAACTAAGTAACTAAGGCACTATATTTGAAACTTTGCAGTATGGCAGCCCCTGAGCACAGACAAGTCTTCATCCAAGTGCCTCCAGGGGTTCATTCACATTAAAGGAATAGTTAAGCATGAGAGATTATGTCCTTCATCAGCATCAGGCAGGATTGTTGCTTAGATACAAAGATTGTACTTTAACTTTCATTCTTCAGAGTAGATGAAGCATTGCCTTTAGCCTATTCTAATGCAGCTCTGTAATTGCCTGGCATGGCACAATCTGTCACTTTAAAAGACAAAAGAAAGAGTCATGAAAACCTCAGGGCTCATCTTCGTAATTGTTCCTATTAGTTCATCACCATAATAAAAATCGTAGTCTTAAAATCTGAGAATGCAGGTATGTTGTGTGAAGAGCTTACTACATTCATAGTTCTTATAATATAAACTGAGATGGGTCATGGTTTCATTCTTCTGTTTCAAATATGCATACAAAAAATAGCTATGTACAATAACATCTATTAATACAAGTTTTCTGGAATATATTGGAAAACCTAGTAAATATTCCACTATTATTCAGCCTCAGTATTACATTTATTTCACAAAAGCAATAATTTCATTAGTGATATGTTTGTGTGTTTTTCTTTGAATTTACAAGGTTTTACAAACCAATACTTTTTCTTTGTTTTTGGTTACAATTTGTAATGTAATTCCTGCCTTCTATGGAGGATATCAATCACTTAAACACCACAAAAAATGTGTTTCATCATGAAAAATGCATGGATTAGAAATAAAATCTGTTTCTAAGATTAATATCTATACATATACATGTAAACTGTGCTTACATAAAACACACCTGTAAAAAGACCTTGTGTCATGGCAGTAAAATCCCACCTTGATAAAAAAGAGCTAGGATGAGTTTGTTAGATCATGTGTTATTAGTTCCCACTCAGTATCGCAAACACAATGGCTGATTTGTACAAATGTACAGATATACATGCATGCTCTTCTGTCAGCTTAACCATAACACATGATTGAAGCCATCATAGGGTTGTAAAACTCATTATATATAAGGCATTATGGTGAATTTTCCCCTTCAAAACAAGATGGGTTTACCATACTACCCTGTCCTGACCTCTACAAATCCCAAACCGTGCCTAGTAATCATCTAGAATGATAGTAGCTAGCATGTGCCAAGACTACGTTAGTCACTGTACTAAAAATAAACATTATCAGTGACCGCAGGACCACGCCTGTATAGTTTACTAGTAAACTAATGGCAGAACTTTTCCAGAACTGCCACTAGAAGTACAGAAAGAAGGTCTCATCAAAAGTTAAAAACGACTGCACTGTCTAGAACAGGTTTACTATGTTACACTACACATGGTTTCTTCTATGAAAGAAAATGTTGGCAAAAAACCCTCAGAATTTTAAGAGAATATAAAGCCAGGATAAAGACAATTCTGTTCACATTAATACCAAAAGTTCTATATGAGTAATCTCACTTTTTATTTAATCACACAGTTCTGGAAAGTGACAGCTTCACTTCCACACCATTCAGTATATGATCAATGACTCCGTAACGCTAATGCCCAGAGTTCACAGATATTTTCCAGCTCTGTATCTATCTCACCTCAGATATAAACAACAGCTGTCTTTTTTCCCTTAACCATAATAATAAATGGATGAAGAACATCTGTTTTTTGCTAAACTTAGTTTTAAGTTTACAGATACATATGGGAACAAATTTGTCAACATAATCTGCCCATACAATAATTCTCTGGACATTCTGATTTCCTTTAGAAATACTTTTTTGAGTCTGAAACATGGTTTTCCTAAGGTAACACATAAATTCACTTTCGCTATCAAATTGTTAAATAACAATTAATAAAAGAAGATAAATTTAAAGAAAAACAAATTCACCCTTTAAATAGGTACTTAAGGAAAAGGAAGTGGAGACTAAATAACTTGTCAGCAGTCATTGGACATACTGTGAGATATAGTAAAAACACCTGGAAATTATTAATATCTAAAAGTAATTTCCTTACCACAATGGTAATGTTAACGCTAAAGTGAAAAGGAAGAGATTAGAAAGTCAAGAGTTCAGAAATCAGAAAGCATCAGAATCATACCCTATAACTTGCATGATTATAATAACAATAACTCCCTACTATATTTTTTTTACCCAGGATTCCAGACAATGATTATTATAATGATCCAAAAAAACTATGTATTACACACAAAATATAATATAAAATATTATGTTATCATTTGTACACAATCATGCTGTGCCTAGGAGTCATCAGTATGGGCCAAAATCTTTATGATGTGTTCAAGGCAAACATACAACCAAAACAAAATTCCTGAACTCACAAAATTCAGTTTAAAATTTTCATTTCATTTTATATCTATAGAAGTAGCAAGAAGATGACTGTGTAAGACAGGTATTTTAATATTTTTTTAAGCCTGTCTCCCCCCTTTCCTTTTGTTACAAATACTTTTTTTCTGTAAGACATTTAAACAACTTTGAAAAAGGTTCTTTGAACCTTTGAATAGGAATATTGTTTCCACATAAGTGGAATAAATCTCTTTTAATAAATCTAAAATAATCTTTTTAGTGAAAACTTGGTTTGCTTTGAAATGCCAGTTTCCCATAATTGTTTCTGTCGCAGTAAAATCCAACAAATATAATGTTTACTCATCAAATCCAGCCTTTCAGCATGTTATTTATTTTTTCTGAAGTGCTCTTTTGACAAACTGAAGTTCAATCATTTTGACATTTCTCTGGAATCTAGGAAAAATATGCCCCACAGAGAACTTCTGGGTGATTTTAAACCTATTTATATTTCTGCAAATATTCAAAATTGCATGTCTGGAATTGCACTTGTGTCAATCTTAGCAACATTGACAGTAACCAAGTCCATAAACCACTACTTTACCTATTCTGGTAAATTCACTAAATTCACTAGGTAGTAAATTCACTACCTATTCACTAATTGTTGCACTGTCAATTAAGGAGTCTTGAAATTGGTGTTAATTTGATATATACCAGAATGGCAAGAGCTGATAGAACTGAAGGATACTATAATAATTCTAACAGAGAAAGTGTTGCTGGGGTGTTCTTTTGAGATTCCTTACACAACCAACTATTTCTGAGCAAACTCAAATGGTATCTATTTCATAGACAGTGATGTATATCCTCAGTGTTGCAAAAAGAGTGTATGTGTTCACTGCTGTACAAGTGACATTTATTACTTGTTTTATAGTTGGTGAAGGAAGTATTGTGGGTTTTCTTATTATTATTTTCTTATTATTAAAATAACTGCAACATTGTAGCATAATTATCTTAGGAGTGGTTTGAAGAATATTCTGAGATTGTTTTTTTAAAGAGTCATAATCAGTAGGACAAATTCAGATCAAATTACAGGAGGTAGAATATTCAGGTTCACCTTCCCATCATCTGGATTGTTACGTCAGCAAGTGCTACCTGCAGACTTGTTCTTAAACTTATGTCATATTACGTCCTAAGGAAAATAATGAAAACCAATTATACCGCCCTTTCCAAAGACAAATACTGTTGTGTATGAATGAAGGATGAATAACCTTTCTGCCCTTATGCAAGCAACAAACTTGCTGACATCTAGTTTGACTCCATCTTCTGAATTATGTTATTCATTATTCTGCTCCAGTGATTCTCTAGAAATGGACTACATGAAGTCCAGAACAATTTTCATTACAGAGACAAATGTTTAAGTCTAACCCACTCTTGCAGTCTTTGAAAGGTAAGAAATAATACAGTTAAGAGTTCATTAAGGCAGTGGCTGCAACTGCAATGAAGAGAATTTATTTGTAGCGTGTTACTCCTTGCACTCTATTTCTGCATAAGCAATCATAAGCATTACCATGTGTAGATAGACAGTTAGCATTCAAGTTTGGAAATTCAAGAAATGACTCACAAAGAGGATATTCTCTTAGGATTGGTTTGCAGACTGGGGAAAACCAGCTTGACTCTGCAGCGTAGCAGATGATAAGGTTATGGAAGACAGAAGATGTGTCTATCATGGAGAATGAAGTGCATGTTGCAAAATGCCTCTATCCTCTTCCTTTAAGAGGTAAATTGTTCTGCTGCTTTTATGTATTTAAAACACAACTCACCTATCACAATAACCAAGAACTCTTAAAGGTTACAATTTGTCATTGGTGAACACTGAACTACAAATACAATTAGTATTCTTCAGCTTCCAATGCCTTAACAACAGTATGATCATACAGATTTCTGGGAGGCAGAGGGAAGGGGAAAGGAAGAGATAGAGAATGAGGCATTTCAGTTATAATGAAGAATTATAAGCACTCTTATAGAATTAGATGCCAAATGAGTCAAGTTCTAGAGTAAGAAACACTGCTGTTCCCTATCTGTTGCACTGAACTCATTAGCATCAAGTCTTGATTGGAGATGAAAGATACCTGAAAAATTCTGGAAACTAATTTTCTCTTACACTATAAAACTGCCAAACTGCTTAAGCAGCCAATGTTAGCAAATTATAATTGTCTTCCCAAAGGAAGCCCGGTACTGGTCTCCTCCTGTTTATGGCATATATGTGATACAGGTCTTGAGAATTCTGCTAAGGCTCTGCTCTGCTTAATGAAGAGAAGCTCTGATTTAGAGTTGTTCTGCCTCAAGACAGGGACTTCTGGCAAGAGCATTTCAATCAAAATAACTGCCCTGTAATCAGATCATTAATTATGTTTTTATGTAATGACAATTATGAAGAAGTCAAAAAACATGCTAATTTGCTCAAATAACAATGAATAATATTTCTTAATTGTCTATGTCTTAATTAGTTTAATTACCATACTAAATCTAGCTGTCTGAAGTGGATATATATCCATGCAGAAGAAGTGTTCCTGATCTCACAAAAACAAGTTTGTTTTCAGTTCTATGAAACCCTGCTAGTGATTTTAATAAAGTATTGATGAACAGGCTTCTAAACCAATGTTGCTCTTCAATTCATGGAATTACAAAAACAATTAGTTTTGTGTTCAGACACTTTGACAAGTAAATACGCAGGAAAAAAATAAGCAGAAGCACTAAAGAACAAGTATAAGCAACATCTCATCTGTAGGATACCTGTCCTGCTTTCAGGATATTTGTTTGAAGTAGGTTAAACCGTGACAATGCTCCACAACAAAAAAACATTCTGTTCACAACAGGTTTTAGTCAAACAGTATCAACTGGAAAAAGCCCATCAGAAAAAAATACAGCACATAAATTGTCCCAAATATTTGTGCTACAGCCCAGCAGACTGATGCTTCAGACTTTCCCTTATATCTAATGCTCAAATAAAATTTTTTAGAACTTTTCAACTGAAGATATTTACTAAATGAATGCTCATATTAATATTGATCTAGTTTTAGTAATTTGAATACACAAGTATCCTTGTTCTCACCACCCAAAAGACAACTATTTCCAAAGTTAAATGCAAACCCATGGGACTTGAAAATATGCTGGGTTGCTGTATATTATACTATATCATATGACCAAATCCTTCAAAGCAGATATTTATTTTTTCATTTTTTCCTTTTTTTTTTCCCCTCCTGAAAAATAGACATGCAAAAAGCATGACAAAGAAATGTCTGTTGCTAATAATTTTTGGCAAAGAATTCCAGTATTCATTAATGTAGCCATATGATCTCCATTAACTACAGAAGAGAGCCATCAGGTTGGGGGCAGGGAATGGGGGTAGGACTAAAATCACATAATCTTTGAATTAACCAGAGTAATCTGAAAAGCAAACACTCACATGACAAGCAGCCACCAGACCTTCTGCCACCAGATTTTTTTCAGGTGAACACTACCTGTCTCCACAGCAATGAAACACACTTACAAACAGGAAACTGATGCCAAACCATGTAACAAATGTTAAATTTGGCAATAAAACTTAACTCCCCTCCCAGTGTAGATTTTATCCACTATCTTTCTCAGGACAAATGGCACTAACAGAAGCACAAGGCCATAAATACTATCTATGAAAACAACTAAGTGTCTCAAGGTGAGGTCCTGACCTGTTTTATGGTTAAAAGGTGAAGCCCTTAAACAAGTGACAAGAGTTGTATGAAAAAAAAGTGTGAGAATATTTATGGATTTTGCATCAATCATCTATTGTCATTATTTTATAAGATGTAAATGACAACTAAATGTATCAGAACTTCAAAGATCTACTACAAATTAGAAAAAAGAGAAACATTTATTTCCTTATACTTCACCTCCACTTGTCTCATCACTATATAATCCATAAAGTTAAATTAAAACCCTGGATACATCACAGCAGTCATCAGCTTCAAGCCACACAGGCAGACTTATAAAGAGTGTTAGCTTTGGTCTCGGACATATATCGAATATGAATGCAATCTTGAGAAGTTTATTTGTACCGCATACTACCAGCAATGAATGAGTTTTTTTCTTCTCTAAAAACCAATTTCTAATGCAGTAGGAATGGGATATTAGATTGCAGAAGTGACCGAGTTCTGCTATAAAGAGAGAGAACCCATTTGAGAGTTTATTTCTGACTTAATCCTGAAATTTAATGTTTAGAGATTCTTAAAAAGTGAGGAAAACTAGCTGTATTCTATTTAATAGAAAAAAAATTTTGGGGGCATAAAAGCAACTTTCATTTTTTTTCTGATATTACACGTTAATTTAGAATCAATCTTCCAAAGAACTTCAGAATGTTTACTACCCATAGAAATTGTATGTGCTCAGTTTTGATATGCTACTTCAACTACATTGAGTTCCAGCTGCAGAATCAAGTACAAAACTGCTATGATCCCTTAAGAAAGCTTTAATCTTCAAGTAAAAAAGAGAAATGGGACATAATTAGAGTCCAAAGGAAAAATTAAAAAAACAAAACAAAACAAACAAAAATGTGCAAAGCATTTCCTATTAAAAAAATAAAGCTTCTAATACAGGTAAAAAAATACTTTGTCATCTGTCAAGGCGAATAACACCTAATTCAAAAACCATAACTTATGTAATCATGTAACAAAGAGCCATATGATTTTTTTTTTTTTTTAGTAAAGATTAAATTCAGACCAGGTACAGAAGAAGATAATTTCACTGCAGCCTTAAAAAAAAAAAGAAAACCTTCGATATAAAATGTTAACAGGAATGGATGTGTATGGTAACAAAACTCATAATAAAATACAGCAGTGCCTATTATTTCTCATAATAACTACATAGCCATAGATTACATTAATACTATACTTAAAGGATTTGTTTGTAATATGAGATGGGTTGGAGCTTTTTGGTATTAAATACAGTTTAAAAGTCCTGAGGTATCACATTAGACTGAAAGGCAAAATAGGTTTGTATTATTGTACTTTAATGGTGGCTAACAAAAAATAATTTTTTTCTTTCTTCATATAGTCTAAAACTTATGTAAGGATGTAAATTGCTTTGGCTTGTATGTTATTTCTATGGTGAATCAAGTTTGATTCTGTAATCCAAGAATATCCCCTGATAAAGACAGACACTAAAGAAATTTGCACTTCTAAAAACCCATTGTTATGCTTTCTCACTGTTCTGAAATGGAAATCAGGAGCACTTTACAGATTTTATAATGCTTACTAAATTTAAACAAATACAGAGAATGAATCCGGACTTGCAAAAAGCAGCTTTCTTATTATTCTGCATAATTAGCAGTTAACAATGATGCACTATATTAATCACACTTATTACGCAGGTGCTTTCAGACAAGGCTAAAGTCCTATTATGCAAACATAGGCTTTGCACAGAGTTTACAAGCTACATAACACAAGGTGAAGAAACAGACATTACACATGACAATGTTAGAACACCAAATATCATGTTAGCTCATGTTTATTCATTTTGTGAAGCTACTTCAAAAATATAATTAAATACTTAAGAGACAAGGTATGTAAAAAGGAGGTGGGTCAGGATATACAGGAAAAGAAGAGAAAAAGTTAAAAGAGTCGAGGTAAGGACAGGGAGATCACTTACCAATTGCTGTCATGGGCAAAACAGTTTCAACTTGGGGAAGATTAATTTAATTTATTGCCAATTAATAACAGAGCAGTATAGTGAGAAATAAAACAAAACTAAAACCACCTCCCTTCTTCCCAAGCTCAGCTTCACTCCCAACTCTTCTACCTCTTTCCCCCAAGCAGGGTGTTGGGAATGGGGAATGGAGGCTTTGGTCAGTTCATAATGCTTCAGCTCTGTCACTCCTTCTTCTTCACACTCTTCCCCTGCTCCAATGTGGGGTCCCTCCCATGGGAGACAGTCCTTCATGAACTTCTCAAACATNTAACCACAATAATAACTTACTACAAAAAGGCAGGATGTAAATAAAATCACAGTGCATAACAGACAGCCATCTACAGGACTTCAGTTCTAAGACTAACAGATCTACATTAAAAATTATGCACCTAATAATTAAAGAATACTTTTCCTATTTGTATTAAACCCCCAAAGGGTGTTTAGACCTCTATATGAAACCTTCAGACTGATCCTGATTACAAGATTAAAACAATTATTTTGTACTTGAAGCAATATGCAGGGCTCAGACAGCTATTTAAAAAAAGTGTATTACTGGAAATGGCACTTGATTTTAGACTTTATGAAGGAAGATATTTTAAAGTTAATTCCTAAGTCATTCAATGGTCATGTGCAAGTTTCTTCAGCTGTCTCAGTTAAAGCATCCCACTTTGAAGCTTGTCAAAATGTCTCCAGTCTAAATAAGAAAGAAAAAAAAGATGTTGTTTTTCTCATTTTAGAGCTGTCTTCTTACCAACCCCTAGAAATACAGAGCTACCTGAACATACACCTACTGAGGAAATAAATAACTTTCCATTCACAGCGTAGGGCAGGGAGTGACACAAGTTAACAGAAGTAAGCAGCAATACTTTGAAATATCCCAGTGATTGGTTGTCTCCATCTTCCTAGAATGCTTATATGTAGCAGTTGAGAGGCACAGAATCTGGCTTTTGGCCTTTTTTCCCCTTCTTTTTCATGCCAAAGACAGGTACGTGGGGCTTTTACTTCAAGTTCAACTGTGATTAACATTTCACATCAGAAGGGAAGTACAACATCCCAGCAGAAACTGCAGCTAAATTAGAATATCAAGAAAGATCAACAGATGACATCACACCAGCTAGATATCATGGGCAACACACTGATTACAGCATCACCAGTTCCCCCCCAAATAATCTGTAAAAACTGCCTATAACACAGTTTCCATTTCTTCCCTCCATAATATTATTTTTTGGTCACAGGAAGTACTTGGCTGAGAAATAATCTGTTTTCTGCAACTCATCCTTATTAATATATGAAATCTCTCTGGGCATTCAAGTGAGCATATATATCTCACTTCACCCAGTGAAAGTATGGGCAAAATTTCTGCATGTATTTTCTCATAGTAGTGGAAAAGTTATTCAGGACCTAGTCACCATCTTTACAGTTTGAGTTTATATAATTTCATTTTATACTTACTCTTAAGTGAAAGCATAAACACAAACTACAGAAAAGTGGGGAACACAATTCAACTGAACTGATGGTGGTAGAAAAAAATCTGTATTTTCCTATAGCCTAAACCTGAATATCTTTAGCTCATCTTTTCAGTGTTAGGCCTGGTAGAAGTCTATAGTCTCCTGAGAGCTGCTGTGCTTCTTTCTGCACCCTGGGACTAGATCTCATAGCCAAGCATATTGAACTGGATGACAGGCAGAAGAGTACTTAATCCTTGGTGGAGCCGGATCCAGCACACCTTCTCAGCAAATGCCTGAAAACAAAGGAAAGACTCCAGTCACCAATAGTTGAGAAAACTGTTCTTTAAGTCATGTAGATATTTGAACTTTTAATTCACACCTTTGATAACAACTCAGTGATCACAGCTTTTATTCAAGGGTAATGATGAGAAAGAAGTGTGCTTGAAAATTATCTTCAAGATAAAAGTAAAAAGTAGACTTAGAGTGTATCTAAAATTAATAACTGTATGTTTCACCAAAGAAATTAATATTTTTAATTCATTTTTATATAACATTATGATCCCTTTGATAGGCTGCTTTAAATAAATAAAGTGGTGAAGGACATAAATGCCTGAGAAAGCCTTAAATGCAGTTTATGCACTGCAGACAATTTAATCATGGTGCAGTTACATCCCATGAGGAAAAAGTAGACAAATTAACCCTTTGGAGTTCTAAGATGGCGTAGCTACTAGGTATTTCCTATTCAAATTTCAAACAACTATTTTCATCCACAGGTTAAAAAAAATAAAGGTATTGAATGTGCATGTATTGGAGGTTAATCAGTGGTGAGACAGAGATTACTTGATATTATACAAGAGAAAATACTGTATGTAAACATAAATAAAGTAAAATTGCAAAATTTTAGTGAAATTTTCACCAATATAACAGTCACAAATTCTGAAGAAAACACAGTTTAGTCAGTAAGAAACTATGATACAAGCTTTACGTGAAAGCAAAATGTCACCTATATACTGTATCAATCAGCACAACTCAACATCCTCTTATTTTGGTGGCCTGCTTGTAATGAAGCGGTTAGATAATGCATACTTTCAAACAAAACAAAAAAAAAGTAAAAGATAAGTTCTATTTCAAGAATAAAAAGAAATTATAATGACTAGTTGCATGACAACAATACAAAACCCTGCAGAAAATTCTTCTTTGCAAGTAGATTCAGCAGCAAGAGTAAGGTTATTCTCAGAAATATATCGGCCTCAGTATCAAAGATTTATTTGAATGACATTCCTGGCAAATGAACCAAGAAACTAGTAACAAAAGACCTTATACTGAGATTTAAATACAGTAACACAACATTGCAGCCTCAGAGAATTCAATGATGAACAAAACAAGACTGCAATGTTTGGCAGCAGCAAACTCAGCAAGTCAGCCCAGAAAGCAAATTCGCTGTGAAGTAAAAAAATAAGCTCAGAAATAAAACAGCAAAGATAGAATAAAACATGCTTCATAAAATGCAGTCAATAAACACATCTATCCAGAGAATACAAGCTCATTCAACCAGAAGAGAAAGTCATGCCAGCAAAATTACAGATGTATGGTAAATCTAAAATGCACAGAAAACTAAAGGGAAAAATGAGGCCAAAATCAAATAAAATAAAAAAAAATCCCCCCAAATAAGTAAATAGGATCAAAGTACTGGAGGAAGAAATGGAGTATACAGACAATTGTCATAAACTTAAACCCACTTTTGGAAAATAATGAACTGACTTAGAGTTACTTATGACCAAAATGGAAAAAAGAAATAACAGAAAGACACATACCAGTACAGAGTTTTCATTTCAGAATTTTTGTGAGCTCCCTAATTTTTCTATTTGAATTTTTTAAAAAATCTCACATTTAAAAATATTTCATTACTTAATTAATGTGCCTTTGAAATACCATACAAATGGGCAGATGTAGTTTAGCATTAATTTACCATTAAATTATACTGTTATTATATTAACATCAAATTCTAGTATTTATAATTTTTATTACTACTGCTATTTTTAATATATTAGTATCACATGTCAATCATAATTCATGCCTTGTAAAACAATATTTTACTGCACTATTTATAAATGGCATTTATTCACTTTCGGTGGGTAATATCATCTAAGCTCTGCCTCCCTGTCTCCTTGATGAGTTTGATACAACAAGCTGATCATGAGCCATCAGTGCACCCTCACAGCAAAGGTGAGGCCACACATGGTGTGCTGGGTCCAGCTTTGGTCTCCCCAGCACAAGAGAGATATGGACATATTGGAATGGGTCCAAGGAAGGGCCACAAAGGGGACTGAGGGCTTTGAGCATCTCTCTCACAAGCAGAGGCTGAGGGCCAAGACTGTTCAGTCTGGAGAAGGAAAAGCCCAGGGGATCTTATCAATGTATATCATTATCTCATGGGAGGGAGTGAAGAAGAGACAGACAGACTCTTTTCAGTAATTCATAGTGATAGCACAACAGACAGTAAACTCTGTACATATCTGATGTTTGCAGAGTTATTTTCTCTTGAACATTTTGATTAAGAGCACAAAGTTATGGAATTAGCATAAGAATGACTTTGGAAATTGGTGAGTTGTTTTAATTAGGCATACTATACACTGAGTACTTTACCAAATAAAACATTAACAGAAGATCCCAATCTTCATTAAAATCCTTCTAAACTGGCTACCTCAAGTTTAAAGTGTCATCTAATTGCATTTCCATATCTCTATGGATGGGAGCTGGATTAGGGAACAGTTAAATTATATGTCTAGCCAACAATGTAGCTAGGATCTGAAGATGACACTCATTTCTGAATAGAATGCTCTTCAGGGTGTATGGAGCTTTTATTATATTTAGATGATTCTTATAAAAAACACTGGAAACATACACAGCTGTACCAAAGATTCATTCTATAGTACTGAGACATAGAATGATATAGAACACAATATAATATTTCTGTTGGAAGGGACCTACAATGATCATCTAGTCCAACTGCCTGACCAGTTCAGGGCTGACATAAGTTAAAGCGTGTTATTAAGGACATTGTCCAAATGGGTCTTAAACACTGACAGGCTTGGGGCATTGAACATCTCTCTAGGAAGCCTGTTCCAGTGTTTGACCATCCTCTTGGTAAAGAAATGCTTCCTAGTGTCCAGTCTAAACCTCCGCTGGCGCACCTTTGAACCATTCCCATGCATCCTATCACTGGATACCAGGGAGAAGAGATCAGCACCTCCCTCTCCACTTGCCCTCATCAGGAAGCTATAGAGAGCAATGATGTCACCCCTCAGCCTCCTCTTCTCCAAGCTAGACAAACCCAAAGTCCTTAGCAGCTCCTTATAGGACGTTTCTTCCAGCCCTTTCACCAGCTTTGCTGCCCTCCTCTGGACACATTTGAGTACCTTAACATTCTTAAATGATGGGGCCCAGAACTGCACACAGTATTGAAGGTGAGGCTGCACCAATGCTGCATACAGTGGGATAATCAGACCAGCTGGTTATACTGTGGTTGATGCACCCCAGGATGTGGTTTGCTCTCTTGGCTGCCAGGGCACACAGCTCACAATAGCAATCTATTGTCAGAAATAGAGACTGCTGTGTGTGACACTGAAGAAAATTTAGTTATCCAGGCAGTGAAGGTAAACTGTGAAACCATCAGTGGTCAAGAGAGGCTTGATGATAGCGGTATGCTGTGGAAACACTTCAAATATGTATTCCAGAAATTTTCAAAGGAAAGGCACAGACTTTATAAAAAAGACAGAGAATAAAATACCAAAAAGTCCCTAGTGTTTGGGAAAAAATTAAAAAACTTTAAAAAATTATTTGATATTTGAGAGTGCCAGCACAATATATAAAGAAATAATGAAGAGGATAAACACAGCTATCATGAGTTATGCCTAATGGTAACAGATTACTGTATATAATAAACCTTCATAGCAGCAGTACAGAAGTAAAAATAGTCATTCTGGAAAGTATAAGGACATTTTTCCATTAAGCTAGATGCAGGCCAATGTGTCAACATTGATACAAATAATAATAAAAATAACGATATTAGCATAGGAAAAGAAAAAAAAAAGAATAAGTTAAGGAAAAAAGGTAAATAAGCTAAGCTTAGACAGTTCTATAGAATTCTAGTAAGGAAATGTGTAAGCTAATTGCATAAATATCAAAATGGGTAAAATACATACTTCACCCCCTTTGCATTGGTACAAATCACAGGTGAGTCCTTTTATTCCTTCACAAACTGGACTATCCTAAATATAGTGTCACATGACCTTAGAATTATTTTTTATAGATTCAGAAGCTGTATAATACCTAATTAGAAGAACTGCTATTATTTGACATTGCTAGTAAGATTGCATTCCATAAAGGATATTTATTTTTATTTGAAATTTAAACTGATAAAATAAAGACATGGAGATTGACAAGCTTTCACATCAACGCTTTTTCCTATATGTCCTACTATCAGCTGGGACAGACTTAATTTTCNTCACTATATTAATCAGTAGAAATTAAATGAAAGTTAACCAAATCATTGATTTTAGATGTTTGCATAAGAAGTCCAGTGTTTGTATTTCATGATATGATTATTTTGAGTGTTTGATTTTGTTGCCTCTTGAAGAATTACCAGTTAGATACCTGCACTGCACACATTTATAAGAACAAATTGATAAAAAATTGATAAAGCTGATAACTTTAAATAACTTTAAAGAAGAAATTGCAGCAATATATATGACACAAAGCTTTTATCAGCCTACTTTTCATTGCCTTGATATCTACAGCAGAACACAACTTATACCAAAAACCTTAAATTCATACCTAGACCACCTTGACCATAATTAAGTTTGTTTTGTAAGTTGGCTATTTTCAAGTAGAGCATTAATTATAAACAAGGCACTCCATTTCTGCCTTATTAGAAACTGCCAAGATTAATATAAGATGAATAATACATTTCTGAACTTCAGTGTTTACACTCAGATAAGCCAAAAAGGAAATGTATGTTCCTTGTATCCATTGGGTTATTACGGGTGTCTGGTTGTAGTGACAAAAGAAGGAATAATAGGATGAGGAGGATTTGTCATGACTTCATGTCCAACCTGCTTTCTGGTAGAACATCCATAGCATAAATCAATAAACACAATGAGGCAATCAGAGAATGAGATATTTTTTCATTTGCATACTATTTAGTTTAAACTCTGATTATTTGCTTCAATTAATGTAACTGCAGAGTGAAGATACTCAATACCATAGTGCTAGAATTGAAAATTACAGCACTTAGGTAGCGAGTTTGGGGGGAAAAAAAAAGGGGGTTTTGTGGTTTTGCTTTGGTTTTATAAACAAAGATTTTGCAATTTAAATGAGCAATCTGTATGGATTTTGAGTTCTGAGTCTTCTCATGTGTGGTCTAATTATGTGTAATAACTGCATTTTTAAATGAACAGAATAAATTATGACAAAATTCATTAGAAAAAAATATAAAGTTAACCCCAAGTTGAGCAGAAGTGGAATGAATGTAAAGAGCAAAGAAATACATCTTTTTAAGCCAGAAGAAATAGAACTACAAATGAGATGGGACAACATTCTCTAATATATAACATTAAAAAAAAACCTTGATAAACAAATTAGCTATGACACTGCCCTTTAAGTAAGAGTTAGCACTGGGGTATGAATGTCCACAATAAAACAAACATTTTAGAACTGCTTAAAATTTTGGAAAGCCAAGGTATTTTTAAACAGTAAAAGGGAAATTTCTCCCTAAACTTCAAAGCTCAACCCATAGGAAAGTAGGGTATTTTAATCCTGAACATTCTTACTAAACAAAGGTAAAAATGCATGGAAGTAACTACAGGGATCTGAAGATTTTTAGCCTTGTACTCTGAGATCTTTAAGCATTTAAATATAAGAAGGTAGAAAGTGGCTTCCAGGAAGCTACTGTAAAATAAGTTTGCATTGATCCCTAGAATTAGCCGTTGCCAACACTGTTCACTTCTGTATTGGGTCTGTCTGAGTCAGAGTTCATTTTCCCTCATAGTGCTGTGCTTTGTATTGGGACCTAGAAGGGTGTTGATAACACAGGAGTGTTTTGGCTACTGCCGAGCAGTGCTGGCACAGCATCAAGGCTATCTCTCCAACATTTCTCCCCCCGCCTCCAAGTAGGTTGGGAGTGGGCAGCATCTTGTTAGGGGACATAGCCAGGACAGCTGACCCAAACTGACCAAAGGGATATTTCATACCATATGACATCTGCTCAGCAATAAAAGCAAAAAGAAAGGAAGAGGAGGGAGGCAATAAGGAGGAGGTGGGGAGGGGAGGAAGAAGAGATTAGACCAGAAGTCTGCAGAATCACAGGTGGTTATATACTGCCAGTCTTCATTTTGACAGCAAATCAATCATTACTGCTCTCCAGATACAGTTTGCCAACAGGTTTTAAATTTACTTTTTAACACTTTTTTTCTAAACTATATTTCCCCTAACTGGTTCGTGAGAAAATCAAGACACTGTATCAAGCAGCTGAGTCAAAACATTCTGTATCTTCTGTCAGTCTTTAGTCCATAAGCGCTTCTCCTTCTCATGGAAGGAAATCAGATTCATTTGTCACTGCCCAGTTTTCTCCTCTGTTTCTATCACACATATGTGCGCACACACACGCTATTTTATCAAAAATCTCTCCAGCTGGACTTGCTTTGACAGAACCTTGGGTCTTTTTTGTTATGTTGCTTGTTTTATAGTACATAACATAACAGGGACTAGGTTTCTGTCTGCTACAAATCTACACCACCAATTGCTATTGTTATCACACTCATATACTGGAGTTTCAGCCAGCATGTTGCTGTTGATTCAGAATTGAGAATTCTCTGGAGAAAGTCATATGCAGTACATCATAAAGCAATACCTAAAAGTGGTCAGAAATTGGAAATTGAAAACTTAGTGCTGGGAACTAAACTTTGACAGTATTTACTGTAAAGGGAAAAAAACATATTCTGTCATATACTCTGAAAATTCATTATTAAAAGGTGTTAATAATCTTCTACATTTATTGCAAAGACTCAGTGGGAGACAAACTGTTAATCAGCAGCTTGTACAGAGAATCAGGTAAATGTTTACTCTTTGATTGTAGTTTTAATATCTCCCTTCATATTCTTCCTTTACAAAATACTTGTTCAATGTCAAAACCCATGGTCAGTCACCGTTGCTGTAGGTTTAACAATGCCAGCTTTATCCCCAAACCTAAAAAAATTTCATAATTAAAAAAAATCTTTTTATTCATCCATACTTTTGAGAAAAAAAAAACAGTGACAAAAATAACTACTTTCAGAAAGTTGAGATTTCAGAAAATTCATATTCAGTTGCATGAGCAAAGGTAGATAATATGCCTCTCACTAGCTATTCTTACTTCCAGTCAAAGAGTTGACCTGTGCTTGATCAGAGAGAAATAGTGAAGATGCACAAAATGCAATAAATGAAATGAGGTCACAGTTCTCTTACTAATTTTAAGAAGAAGTGGATTTTCACTTCTTGGAGAACTGTGAAACAGATCGGTTTATGCTGTGGATAGTCTCTCTTCTTCTTGACCCATAAAAACAGGCTACCTGAATCTTGCCATTGTAGTATGACAGTGTTTCTAAGATTCAAAGTTTTTCTTGCTGGTTTACATTTAGACTTATTTGAAGTGTGAATGAAATGTAAAAATATTCCACACTATTTCTTCCACAAATAACTATTCACTTTTGCCTCTTTCAGATCTTCCAAGATCAGATCCAGGCAGTAGAAAGAGAATTTTCCATTGCTCTAATGAAAAATGCTTATAAATTTCCTCAAGACTCTATAGAGGCAAAATTCTTCTTAACTGCTGTGATTCATTGGGCTAAAAGTTACACACTGACTAAGTGAATCCAAGGTTAATATTTACCCTCAGGTCCAATACATCTTTGTATTAATTGAAGCACTGATATCAATGGAATTATAATTGGACAGAACTTTTAGGTAACTAGGAAACCTACTGAAGACTTTGAAGGCTTAAGAAATGTTCAATGGGAAATTCCCATACCTAGAAATATGCTGCCAGTGCTTATTGACTCAGATCACAGACTAAAGATGATTTTTGGAGTCCTGAGTGACACTTTATATAAAGCCCGTCTGACACTCAACTATGCATTTTAGAAGATGGGCTAGGATAAGTATAAACAAATGGTTTACAGTTACAAATGTTAATTTATTAATGTACTTTCCCTACAGGGTTCAGTATAAACAAAATCCTATTTCAACAATCTTATTCCTGGTGGGTACTAATATTTGATTGATAGCTCTCCTGTGGTGTGGCACAGGTTCTGGTTACCGTATGCAAACCTTAAAGCATTTCAGGATGATTGATCATTATTCCAACTCTTATGGAAACATGACTGAAGAATTCCAGTAATTGTCATGGTTTTGTGCCTCCCTTGAAAGCAACAATGCTAATGTGTTATTAAGAGGATTTTGAGACAAGCTGCTTTTTAAATGTCTTAGTGTTCTTTGCACAGATTTTTTTTTTTCCATAGTCAAAGAATCATTGAAATAAAGCCCTTCATTTTCTTTTCCTCTCATACAGCCAAGCACATTTTCATGCAAAATTTTTTTGGGGAAAATAAAACCCCATAAACATACACACAGAGAGATACATGTATATATATATATTTTAAAAGTG
>VZTL01001843.1:0-13493 GCA_013400535.1 Scopus umbretta
CGGTCATGAACCTGATCTTCCCTCACAGTGAGAGGGACTTCGGTCCCCCAGTCCCTGTCTTGCAGTCCATCCTCTCAAGAGGTATGGGAAGAGAGGTTGCCAGTGATGACTGAGGCAAAGAAATTGTTGAGTACCTCAGCCTTCTCTTCCTCTGTTGTTACCACTTTGCCAGTCTTGCTCCTCAGAAGGAGTACACTCTCTTTGACCTTCCTTTTCAGGCTGACATACCTGTAGAAGCCCTTGAACAGCTTGGAACAGCTGGAAGTTTGCTTTCCTAAAATACAGGGTCCTGACTTTACTCTTTGCCTGACCCATATCCCTCAGGACTGCAACCTCCACCAGTGCATGATCACTGCAGCCCAGGCTGTCTCCAATCTTGACGTCACTGATGAGCTCATTTGCGTTGGTGATCAACAGGTCTAGTATCACATCCCCTCTGGTAGGGCTGTGTATTACCTGGCTTAAGAAGTTATCCTCAATGCATTCCAGGAGTCCCCTGGATTGCCTACAGCTCGCCATGCTACTTTTCCAGCAGATGTCAGGGTGGTTGAATTCCACCAGCAGGATGAGAGCCTGTGAGCATGATGTCTCCTGTAGCTGGAGTAAGAAGGCTTTGTCAATAGGCTCCCTTTGATCGGGCAGCCTGTAGTAGACACCAACCACAAGGTTCCCTTTGTTGTCTTGGTCTCTGATTCTTATCCATAAGCTTTCAACCTACTCATGGCTGTTCTTCAGAGACAACGCTTCACACTCTATCCACTTCTTTATGTAGAGGACAGCGCCTCCACCCCTCCTTCCTCGCTTGTCCCTTCTGAACAGCCTGTAGCCATTAATAGCCACACTCTAGTCATGGGAGTTTTCCCACCAAGTTTTAGTAATAGCAACTAGGCTGTAGCTTTCTAGCAGCACAGTAGCTTCCAGCTCCTCCTGTTTGTTGCCCATGTTGCATGCATTGGTGTAGAGGGACTTCAGCTGGGCTGTNAGAGGGACTTCCGCTGGGCTGTCAGCCAAGTCCCCTTCTTAGGGGAACACCCCTTAATTCCTTTGAGGTATTTCACTGGTGTTTCCCTGTTGGCCTCTGTTACCTCAGGAGCCCCTGGCTCATCTCTGTAAGACTTCATGTGTGCTCCAGTGTAGCCAGTATATCTCAGAGCAACAGGCTGAGGGCTCTCACTAGCACCCAGTCCCTCTATACCTTGGCATGTCATCCCACAGCTTGTCATGGGCAAGCCTAACACTATCCTCCTCCCCCTTCAAGTCTAGTTTAAAGCTCTGTCGATGGGCCCTCCTAGCTCATGAGCAAAGACCCTTGTGAGCAAAGCTCCTTTGAGAAAGGTGAATCCCATCTGACACCAGCAGGCCTAGTGCTGTGTAGGCCATCCTGTTATCGAAAACCTCAAGTTTTAGTTCTCCCATCTTTTTGGTTTTATGCTTTTAGCCCTGGTGTAGAAACATTTGCAAGTTCTGCCCTCACCCTGTCACCTGAATCTGACATGGACTAACAAAATGGCGTTGTAAGTGGTCTAATTCACCTTCCTTAGTTATTGTGTTTGTGCAGCAATTATTCTACCGTTTTTCTCAGAGGTACACTAAGCATTAACCACAACCACCTTGTAGGTCACATAAGTCTGAAACAGGTACACTTATACTGTCAGCTTTTCCTTTGCTCCCACTGTAAGCACTCCCTCCCGATATATTATCATAGAATCATAGAATCATTAAGGTTGGAAAAGACCTCTGAGATCATCTAGTCCAACCATCATATTGAATTTTAGTGCCAGAAGCCTGGCTCTATTATGATTAATGTACATCTAATTCTTCTTGTACAGGTTTCCCCAGTTCGTAAGATGCCTAATTCCTCACTGCTATGCTATCATCTTATTCAATCACAGAGACTGTGGTTGTTTGCCTGCCTTTTTGGCCTCATGAATGGAGCTGGCAGTTTTTCAGAGAATGCTATCAGTAGGTCCTGGACTTCTGTGTCCTACATGGCATCCCAAATTTAGCCTCCTGAACGCTCCCCTTGGGGACCCCTGCATCGGTTGTAGCAACATGGACCATGACAGTTCATTTTGAGCACCCTAAGTACATGTAGGAATTGCATGGGATCTGCTACAGTTGCACACCCATGGGAGCATGTCAGCACAAGGGGTGACACAGCCGAGGTGGGAATGGTCTGACCATGCTGTAGACTTCATATAGGAACCTTTGTTCTGTATGTTGCTTCAGTTTAACCCTCCTCACCTTAAGAGAACATACCAGTCAGAACAAGTTACTGCTTACACTCTGAACAAAACGTGGGCAGAGAATTCCTGTTCATCTATGCTATGAACAGGGAATGGGATTTTTTCAGAAGCTTGCATTAGTTTAGCTGCTTCTTTGAAGGAGTGATTAGTATTGCTCTTACTTTTATTTTAATAAAACTATTTAGCAGTATGTTAGAAATACCCAAGAACATGAAAGAAAACAAACAAACAAACCCCCACAAAATAAGCAGCAAGGTGATATGCTGCTCCTTGTGCTGTCTGCAGTACAGGTCCTAAGAACAAACTGCTGTTCACTGCATTCCCTTAGTCACTCAGCCACTACCTGTGTACCTTACCTGGGTCTAGGCAAGGGTTGCCTCCGATCAGGATCAAAAAGAGTGCTATCCCAGTCCCATTTGCACTCCGCTAACCTTCCTGTGAATAGCAGACACACAGCAAATCCTCAAAGAAGCCTCAGCTGTGGCAGGCTGCACTTGCAAACATGCCCAAAGTCCTGGGCCACCACTTAAGAGCAGCCCTAATCATACAACCCAGAGCTCCCTAAACTAGTCTTGCTTCCCAGAAGCCAGTCCCCCATTGCTCTTTCTCCTCCTGCCTCTGTCAGAAAAAACTGCTGTCCAGAATTTCTCTGGACATCATCTCTGGAGATCATCCAGAATGATCTCCTCTGTTTTCTGCGCTTACTCATCTGTTCTGCTACTACATGTGTGATGCTTGCTCAGGGTCAGGACTATGGTTCTCGTATGGATCTCAGCACCTACATCCAAATTTCTCATATATCCTAGAAAACAGAAACTTTCCAGTCATCAGAGGTATTAAACCTTCATTTATTTACATTATGATCATGAATGCTCAACATCTTTAAGCTCAGGCTGTAGTGAACATCTTTCTTTTATTCAGAATTGTTGATTAACATACTGACAGGAGGTTGTTGCCTTCAAAAAGCATGCATCTTGATAGGACAAGAGGAAATGGCCTCAAGTTGCCTAAGGGAGGCTTAGATTGGGGATTAGGAAAAATTTCTTTCCTGAAAGAGGGGTGAGGCATTGGAACTGGCTGCCCAGGGAGGTGGTGGAGTCCCCACCCCTGGAGGTGTTCAAAAAACGTGTGGATGTGGCACTTTGAGACATGGTTTAGTAGTCGTGTTGGTGTTGGGTTAGTGGTTGGACTAGATGATCTCAGAGGTTTTTTCCAACCTTAATGATTCTATGATTCTATCATTCATCTCCTGATAGTGCATCCGACCTGACTACCACCTGCACTACATATATATAGGTAGGCTTGGTGTCATGAAAAAAGACAAGAAATGCAGATCAATTCGCATTAAATATTACTATTAAATATAAGCCTAGGCAGTTCCGTAGGTAATCTATGTGAATGAGTATATTAAATAAGTCATCAAGGAGATAAATACAAAGGCCAGAGGACTGCAATGACCCTTTGCAGTCTCTTCTTCCTGCCCTTTAAACATGCATCACTGTTTCTTTTCACAGCCTTCATTAAATTAGTTCTTCATTAATTGTGAGTTTCCTTCCTTATTGTCTGTTTCAGCTTTGTGGCTACATTACCCATAGTGTTTCTAGTGCTGACATAATCATCTAAAAATAGAAATGCTGATCACTGTACTCTCAGGTGCTGGAAAAGTCCCATAGGTCAAATTCACCTTTGGTGTAACCCTAAAGTTTCCCAGGGATAAGTTTGACACCTTGCATAGCAGTTCATCTAGTTATCAGCCCTGCACATGCTGCTGAATGGGAAATCTGATTGTTCAGATCATGGGTTACAGAAGTGTTACAGTAAGTTGCCTCTTCTTTCTTGAGCTACGTGTTCACTATCTCCCAACCAGTATAACTGTTCTGCCATTAAAAGAGCAGCTGGAGCAGGTAGTTTTTACCATGCATCGTAATACTGTTCTTAAAAGCTGTATTTATTTGCTTGGTGTCTCTCTGGTGCTGAGGTAGTGAGCATGCATAATAGTATGAGGATGAACCTTTCAAAGTTCATATCTGAGAAGGTTTACACAATCAAAATGAAACAGGCATTTTTTCCCCCTCTCTTTTCAAATTCTGACATTGTAAAAAACAAGTAAGTTACAAGTATGTGCTGAATTACAACTTTTTTTTTTCTCACACTGGTTTTAGTAACTGTATTCGATGTGAATTATAGCTTGTCATTGCTGCCTATATTCACATAACACCAAATTTTACTGTATTCTTATATATTTTGCTAAAAGCAAAATTTATAGATTAATAATCCACATTTGGAGGTTAGGCACACCTTCTTCTTCTTACTGGTTAAAAGCATAATCGAAGTCTGTTTTGATGAAGAAATAACTTTTTCTTAAAAGATTTGAGAGAAGGTGTAGCTGCTATCACATATGGGTGACATTAAGAAATTTTCAGGACAAAATATCATGGGTATTATTAACCCCTTCTTCCACTAAAAGCAAGTTGGAGGAAGTGAATATATCTCATGATTTAGATACCTAAAGGTTAGATATATACAAGAGTCTTCATTTATCTGGGTAGAGAAGTCAGTGTCTTCATGACTCATCTGAAGAGAGGCAACTAAAAAGACCAGTTTTGCCCCATGGAGGTGCGTTTTTCCGTCCAGTGACTATGCAGAATCTGGGGCAGCTAGCTCCATTTTAGATATCTGTCTATGGACTTCCGAAGCAGGGTGAGATGAAGCTACCCCTGGGGGCACTGACATGTTCCACAACCCCTCCCCCTTCCCTAGGGGTTGGTGGCTATGCTCAAGGCCAGCCTGGCATAGTGCAGCATAATCAGGGTCCAGATGCTGTCCCTGCCCATGCCATGTCGCAGCGATGCCTGTGCCTGGCCATATCCCATCCCCACCCTGGCCTTCATGGGAATCACCTTGGACCTGCCCATAGCTGCATGTTTTGTCTGGCCACCCCTGGGTGGTGGCTGACCCTGGTCACCATTCCCATCCCCTCTCTGGTCTTCTGGCTAGGTGCTGTGGGATGATGTTGTATTGAGAAGGGCCATCACCCTTGGCCTCTGGCTTGACTGCCTCCGCGCCACAGCTGCTCCCATACACATATCTTAGGTTTCCAAAACACATTTGTAAGTGTGTGTGATGCAAAATTGTCATTCATATAAAGTAGGAAAAAGCACCACAATTGTAATGCTAAAATATTTTAAAAATCCTAACCTTTACTTCAAAGATCCAAGATTTTAAGAAAAGATTAGAAATTTTGGATGCCCAGTCCAGTACAACTTAGTATGCCTGATTAGAAATGGTTAAGTCTTGTTCTTGGTAAATCTGGCCCTTAAACATGTCACAAAAGTTGGACACCCTAAATCAAATCACTGTAACTATTCAGTCATTTCTGAAAAATTTTGGCCTATAGATACAGAGAAAGAAAGTTGCTAGCAGTTGCAAGTGGTTAATACCTCTGAAAAAAATGAACCACTGAGGCTGATGCTTAAATATGAATTCCTGTTCCTAAATTTAGACAGCCATTTTTGAAAATATTGGCTAATATCCATATGACCTAAATAAGTGTCCTGATTTTCAGAGATGCTGAGACTTTTGGCTCTCATTAAAATCAATACCTTGAATAATAACTACTATGGTTTTGCAGAATTCTTTTGGATGCCAAAATGTGTATTTGTGTCTTTAAAGCCAAGGCATATAATCATGATCTTATGTGTGCTATTTATGCACAGGAATGTGAATGTGTGGGGTTTTGACTTGAAGGACATAGGCTACAACTTATTAAATGCAGCTGACCTAGAGAAAATGAACTGAATCTAAGCAGAAAGACAGGAGAGAGAGAAACTATGTGGGAGGGAACTTTAATTTTCTCTCTCGTGTCCCCCAAAACAATACTAAACAAAGTTTTCAAATTCCTTAGAAACTTTCCTTTTCCTATTGATTTGCATGGAAAAAGGAGCTTTAAATGAAACAGAGAGACAAAGCTGAACCTTTCTCAAAAAGCTTTAACCCGCTACCTATATATTGTATACAGTTAGAAGTCCTTACAATACTAATTGTATATACAATGGAAACAGTATAGACTGGACATTAGGAAGCATTTGTTTATGGAGAGGCTGGTCAAACACTGGAACAGGCTACCTAGAGAGGTGATCGATGCCCCAAGCCTGTCGGTCTTTAAGAGGCATTTTGACAATGCCTTTAACAAAGTGCTTTATCTTTTGGTCAGCCCTGAATTGGTCAGGCAGTTGGACTAGTTGCTCATTGTATGTCCCTTCCAACTGAAATAGTCTATTCTGTTCTGTTCTGTTCTGTTCTATTCTATTCTACTCTACTCTACTCTACTGTATGCTATGTCCATCTTTGTAATCTAGCTTTCCTTTTTAGTTTATTATCTAAATGAAAAATAAAACCTTAAATTTACCCTGTTTTTTAAAGACCAAGTGAAGGTCTGCAGTTGAAATGCTGAGAGACCCTTATTGTTACAATGTAGACATGAACAGTGACACTTCAATACTTGTAATATTCATTTTTTGCTAGATAAACACTGAAAGAAACCAGAAGACAAAAACATCTGTTACAACTTAAGGACATACAGTGAAGCTGCTCAGTGTTACTGCTGGCACATCAACTAATCATACAGACATTGTTAAAACAAAGATTGTTTTTTAATCCTATAGAAGTATAGTATAATAAAAGCTTAAATAGCCTGCAAACATATTTGACATTGACATACAATGCCAATAAATAAGTGCTGTACAATAGACTGTGAGCTGCAGATGGATGAACAGAAACGGAACTCGTAGTTTTCTATCAGCCACCTGCTATTTCTGAAGCAGGAAACAATAAAAATGACCTAGTGTTTTATTTTCTGTGGCAAAATAAGTCTTCTTTGGATTTTTTTTTTTTTAAACATTGTTGGGAGATGAATATTTTATATTCATACTATTTGCAGCTCACAGAGCTCAGATGGATTAGAAATTATACTGCATCAACTTTGATTCAAAAGGTCTTTGAAGACGAGCTGTGGGTATAATCTAGCACTGATAGAGGATTAGCTATTTTGAACGATAATGAATACCCTGTCCTTTATCATTAAATTTGATTTTATTCACCAGTCCATGACAGAGCCTACAATTGGTATGTACATACTGCAATGTGTGGACAGAAATAAATTATTTTCATTAAATATTTGGGACTAATCAAACAGATTGTCCTCAGTGACACCAACTAACTATGTTTGCATAAATTCATTCCAAGATCTCATGTTAAGGCATCCTGATTACAGTAATTTTCACAATTGCCACTTGGAAAGCTAATGATATTTGCAGTAGTTTATAGGACAGATAGGTGCTCCCTAAATCAAATGTTTTTGCTGGCATGAAACTGAGTTCTTCAGCAGTACCCTTAGGACCATTTTCTCAATGATGCCACGTATTGGCAGCTTCAGTGCCAACTTCAACTTAAATACCAGAAGACTTCAGTTTGGGATAGTAATGAAATTAATTCAGTGGGAACTGAGGAAAAAAGCTGCCTCAATGTTTTAGAAACTGAGAAAAGAACACTTTCTCCTACCCCTTTCCATAATCTTCTTTGTCCCTGCACAAACAAAAGCTCAAAGATGGGTTATTTCTACTATATAGAAAGATCAGATTTTTTTGGGGTGAAATTTCTTAAAAGGAGTGGGGGAAAAGACTGTGTGCAAAACATTTTACCAAACCCTTGCTAAGGGATGCCAGCACCTATTAACAAACCTCCTAGGCCAAGTACTTTCCAGTGATTATGACTGTTACCTTGGCAAGGATTAGGAAGTAGTCAGTCTTGCAGATATAGGCCTTTGGCTGGACACTGAAGACCTTGATTATCTCACAGGAGAACCCCAGGTCCTGCAGGCTTGTATCCTCTGGCAGTGCAGGGAACATGCAGCCCTCAGGCAGTTCTGGCTGGGCAAGAATAAGTGAATAGGAATACTCTTCCTCTTGCAAATCCTGCAGAAGAGGGCGTTTTGAGGTTTATGTGCTGTGTAGCACTCTGCGTTCTGCCTCTGTCTGATAGCTTTCTCTGCAGGTCCCTATCTCTTTTTAAAATCAGTGATAAGAATGTGTAAACATGTAATGCTTTCCACTGTATCACAAGTAATCACACAGGCAGAAGGATCGACATCCTGTAGGACCATATGCACAATTCTTAATATAGCACAAAACACAATAAAATCTTGTGGTACTGATGACCATGGATTGCACTCTCTTTGTTTTTTTTCCCTTTTTTAGTAATAATAGCAGCAGAAGAATATAAGATTGCAAGGTAATGGAGAATTAAAATTATTTTGCAGAGGCAAATATATTTTTTTGCTTTCAAATTTAAATGTATTTAGACCATCTTACTGTATAAACCAATGATCAGATTGTTTGAGGTCACTGGCAGTTGTTTTATTCGGACAAATGTGCTTAATGTTTAAATTGTAGTAACACTGGAGGAAGTTGACGGCACTTTGCTATCTTTCATTGTCAAAACCTGGAATGAAACACACAAAGAGAGTAGAGGAGGTTTACTTTCCACATCTGCTCTAAGGACTTTATATTTTGTCATTATAAGTGTTATAATTGCCTTGGAAATTTCTAAGAAGAAAAAAGTCATGAGTAAAGGTCATCTTTCCATTTTGCTGGCTCATAATGTGTTAAAATTGGTCATTCTGGATAGTATTTATGTAGATATTCAGACCTGTTAAGGGTTTTTGCTGATTGTGTGAGTCTAATAGAAAAGGGGTTCTAAATGGAAGTACAAAGCAATACATTCAATTGGTTTCACTCTATTCTGACAGCACGGTAGTGAGGCAGCCATTCACCTCTCTCTTTCATGCAATTGGAGCTTAAGCATATATGGATAGTAGGCCTGGCTGATTGTGAATCAGTTCCACTCTGCACTGGATTTGATCAGAATTACAGCTCTTAGAGACTGATCAGACTGAGAAATACACAGAGATTCAGTGGGACTGCGAATTTGCTGGTGCCTGTCTGCTGAGTGGGTGTACAATATAAGAAGGCAAAACACAGCTTCCTCCTCTGTGACCAGTAGTCAAGGCTATTCCCAATTATTGCATTCTTTCAAGTGTCAGGATCATTCCTTTCTCATTTTAATGTGAGTGCATATCCCCTGCGGGGATATAGGCTTATAGTCAAAAGATCACTTACAAAGTGGATGTCACACGGAAGCTCCTAAAGCCTTTTTTGTCCCATTCAGAGATGCGATGGATTTGCATGAAACCCAATCTTTGCTCAGAGCAATGGAGTATGGAAAAATGGATTCCTCAGAAGTATTTCCAGGGCAGTAGAAACAATTACTCTTCATCTCCAAGCTCCACTTTCCTAACTGAAATGAAAAAAACACTCAGTAGGTCAGATGTGTAGCCAGTATCACAGCCTAGCTCCACTGACTACTACAACATTTCAGTGGCTCAAACCGATCACTCACACTTCTTTTTAGAAGTCATTTAGCATGTGTGATGTTAAAAAACAGTGTCTCATGGAGTTCATCACACCGACTATTCTGAAGTGCCTTTATCTTTTCCTAAGCACATCAAGACACTTTCCTGAGAGGAATCCTGTTTTCTCATTTCAACAGCTATGCTATATGAAATGCAAAAGCATTTAATAAAATATCCTCCTTCCTCCTGAGACCTGGAGTAACATGCATGTGATTTAATTGTAGTCTGTTTGGCAAGCTAAGTTACAAATAGTTCAATCCTGTGTGATGCTCAGTGAATTCAGCTCCGACAGGTTTTAGATTAATGCTATTACAGTATGTTATGTCACTGGATATTCTGGAAGTGATATGTACTCTTAGAAACAAACTACATACGGACATTCTGTTCTTTTATTTATTTATTTATTTAAAATGGGCTGATGCTTGGATAAATATTTGGCTACATTGAGTCCATCTGCACAGGGCTCAATGAGAAGTAGAAGTAGTATAGCAGGAGTACCTTATGGCCCTTCTTCTATTTGATAAAAAATGTGAAATTAAACACTAATAATTCAAGTAATTGTACTTAAGTGAGTAGCAGTGTATTTAGGAGTATAAGAGACACATAAGAAATGTTGTTTTTTCAAAGATCCTCAGACACTTGGCATGTTAAAACAAATCCCAGGGGACTGGACCAAATAACCTCATAAGGTCCCTTCCAAGCTAAATTTTCCATGGTTCTAATAGGATTTATAAGAATCAGGAAGTTCAAACTGAAGTTTTAAAATGCAATTCAAACTGCTCCTCTCAGCTGATCTCTTTACAATGTCATCTTTCAAACTAAAGTATTTTCAAATTTGTAAGCTAAGAAGTTATGAGCAGCTGGTAGGCTTGACTCAGAAGGTTTGCTTTGTAAAGTATTTCCCTGGTTGAGGATGGTGAATAGTGTTACAAGGAGAATCCTTTTGACACCATGTTATTCAAGTTCTATATCCATCTTACCATGGTAATTATAATGGGCCTGAATCTGAACTTCTCCCTGGGGCAAAATTCCTCTTGAAAGAAGCGAGTGCTGCTGACCTTTATCCTTTAAGAGATTATATTGTCAAAATAACCTCATGCTCCTGGAAACAGCCTGAACTGAGCCTATGAAGAGTTTCAAAATACATGATTAATTCAACCTTAGAGATTTTAGGTGCTTGTTTACTGATACTAGAGTGGTACACAAGCTAGGAGATTAAAAGCTGTGTTTCTTTGCTTCTGTTAACATGACTGGGTAGGATGATGGATCTGGAAACATAAATAGAAGGATTACTGTTAGCAAGGCATGCAGTTCATGCCAATCCTGCTGGTGTGCATCCTCCTGGGTTCCCAAAATGTACTGGTGGAGGACAGACCAGGTGTTACTTGTGACTTGGTCACCCTTCAGATCTTCTGCAGGCTAAACTGAAGGTATTACAACTCTAATCTACCTTCACACTCTTTCAAAATTTCTCAGCTGTAAGGCAACAGGTAAAATCAGATAATGAAAGCAACAGGGCACCACTTCTGGCTGAATTTATGATTGGAGGCTTTTTCTAAGATATGGCTGCTGGAATTGAGAGTCTGTATAAAACATGTCTCCCCAAACAAAAACAAATGCAAACCGCTGAATATTAACCAAGAAATAAATTACAGTGTCTGCAAATCCTCCCTTAGTGCCTTCATTGACATAATTAATATTTGTCTCTTGAGACATAAGAAAAAAACCCCAAATACCAACCTGGCTCACCAGAATCAGAGACCTAAATCCTCTTGGTGATGTTCTACATCATGCTCTATGGATGATACTGAGGGTTTTCTGAATGACTTCTTCTGTGAATTCTTTCATCCAAGTACTACTAAAACTGCAGTACTGCTAAAAAAACTTTAGGTGGGGAATTTTTCCAGTAGAAGAAATTTTGCTGAATTTAGGTGCAAAAGATGTTGATGGCTGAGTCTGAGTTACTTACCCTAATCTCCTCTCATTGGATCTATTTGAGATTCAATTTTAGGATGGCATGAACAGCTTGAATCAGTGGCCTACATATAAGCGCTTACTGCCCCTTGAGGTGCACAAGGGTATCCTGCCAGGACACAGATCTACTGGTTGTTTGAGAGATTCCCATCACCCTGTGGGTGTCCCAGATATCTTTCGAGAGTTCAGGTGGCACTGGACTCTTATTTGTGGACAGTGAAAACAAACCAAATACCTTATGCCTGACATAAAACCAGCCAGAAATTAATAGGTCAAGAGTTTGTGTCCACCAATCAGATGTCTAAACTGGAGATAAAATTACCCCATACTCTCTTCTATGAGACTGGCTTAAGTAAGACCCTGATGTGAAAACTAAGTCTACTGAGTCAGGATTTGTTTTAATTGATAGTGACTTGGCTATATCCTTTTAAAAATCTAAATGCTATTGATTCAAGTGGATTTAATTTATCACTGGTGCAACATAATTTTTTTCCAAATGATCCCCTGCTGCTTCCTCAGGAGCCTGACAAGCCAGCTGACAGAAAATCATTTACTTGAGAAAGAGAATATTTAGTATTGCCTAAAGACTCAGCTCAGGTATTTATTTTAATACATGTTTTTAATCCTAAGAGTGATTGATAAAGGGGATTGGAAGCAATGTTGAAGCTGTTGAGTCTAGGGTGAATATGAGAAAAAGCTTTTGCTTGGTGACTTATATCTGAAGGTCTCATGTGCTGAGGGGAGGAGATAGGAAAGTTGAATTGTTGGTAATCGAACTTAGATAATTTCTTTTGAGTTCTTTAATGCAATGGCATTTGATTCCCCCTCCTCTCCTATTTGCTGGAACTATTGTAGCTCAGCCAGTATCAAAGAGCTGAAAAATCAATGCATGGCACAATGTCTGTGAAAGGTCAGAAGTGAAAAAGAGTTCAGCCTAATAATATTTTAAAGTCCTATGGAAAGGATATTTCATAAAATATTAAAAAATCAATTGAACTTTCATAAAACTTTAGTTTAGTATCAATACTGAACAGGAGATAACTTAGCAAGGGAGGAGATGAGAGTGGGGCATTCAGACTTGTAGTGCAGTTTCCCTCATCTTGAACAGTTTTTGTTGCCCTGAATTGACTGGGGAAGAACATTGACTCAGAAATGTCTTTCTAATTTATTAGTTGTATGCATGCTGCAGTAATTTAAAATGCTGCAGTCTGCATGAGAAGGTTTCCTGCTGCCTCGCCTTCTTTCTGTTCTAATGAAGTACATCAGCCCAAGGATAGAAAATTGCACACTTTGCTTACATTGGCTCCATAAAATCATCTCATATTGCTCAAAACATACATTCGGTTACTTCTCAAATGTGGTTCTGATTTTTAAAAAACTAGACTAGAGGATCAGAAAACTTTGCTTACTTTCCAAATTAAAAACCCTAATAGCCATTGCCCATACAGTTTTGTAGTCTTTATTTCACGGCAGTGATTTTCACAAACCACCTATATCTCTCCAGTTTGTTTTTTATTTCTTTAATTATTTGTCTGTTAATAGAACATTCAAAGCAGGGTGTTAATTCCATTCCATTGATTTCATTTTTTACTGCTTCATTCATGTTTTCTTCAGCTTTGTCAAAAAATAAATATTTTCCTGTGCTGTCTAAGCAGTGTCAGATTCATCACCAGAAGAGTACTTCTTTTACTTTTTTATCCTTTGGGAGTGGATTATTCTCAGCAAACTCTTGACTTCATCAGGAATTTTACACATAGAGGCTTATAGAAACAGTACTTTAAAGTGTTTGGGAATACAAATGGGCA
>VZTL01001845.1:0-11382 GCA_013400535.1 Scopus umbretta
GCTCAGGAGAGTGGATACCCTGGTGACTACTGGTCTGACTATTAAAGACTGAGGCAAAGAAGGCATTAAGTACCTCAGCCTTTTCCTCATACTTGGTGGCAATNTACCTCAGCCTTTTCCTCATACTTGGTGGCAATGTTCCCCCCTGCATCCAGTAAAAGGATGGAGATTCTTTTTAGCTCTCTTTTTTGTGTTAACGTACTTGTAAAAACATTTTTTATTACCTCTTACAACAGTGGCCAGATTGAGTTGTAGCTGGGCTTTTGCCATTCTAATTTCCTCTCTGCTTGACCAAATGAGATCCCTGTACTCTTCCTGAGTTCCCTGCCCCTTCTTCCAAAGGTGGCAAATTCTCCTTTTTTTCCTGGGTCCCAGCAAAATCTTCCTGTTCAGCTGGGCCAGTTGTCTTCCCTGATGGTTTGTCTTATGGCACATGGGGACAGCCTGCTCTTGTGCCGTTAAGACTTCTTTCCTGAAGAATGCCCAGCCTTCCTGGACCCCTTTGCCCTTCAGGACTGTCTCCCAAGGAACTCTTTCAGCCAGTGTCCTGAACAGGCCAAAGTCTCTCCTCCAGAAACCCATGGTAGTGGGTTTGCTGACCCCCTCCTTATTTTGCTAAGAATTGAGAACTCTGTCATATTGTGGTCGCTATGCCCAAGACGGCCCCTGACCACCACATCTCTCACCAGTCCTTTTCTGTTTGTGAAGAGCAGGTCAAGCGAGGCACCTCCCCTGGTAGGCTCACCTACCAGCTGTGTCAGGAAGTTGTCTTCCACACACTCCAGGAACCTCCTGGACTGTTTCCTCTCTACTGTGTTGTATTTCCAGCAGATGTCTGGTAGGTTGAAGTTCCCCACGAGAACAAGAGCTCGTGATTGTGAGATTTCTGCCAGTTGCTTGTAGAATATTCGTAATACAATCATAACTGATTGAAGTCAGATAGTGTAATGTTGCCCATACGCTACCACTTGGAGCTAAAGATGCAAAGTCTGTTGTTTGTGTGCCTGTTAAATTCCATGTTGTACTGTCCATATGACAAGCTACTTTCAATTTTTGGGGTTTTTTGTTGGTTTTTTTTTTTAATATCTCAAACAATTTTCTGTCTTTGTGGCCTATAAAACCATATGTGTCTATTTCTTGTGATTCAATCAATCAATATAAGTGCTATCATCTTCAGTGCAGAGTAAATAGGAAACTTTAAAATGTGACTGACAAACTACAAAAGTGAAGGGCACTGATTTGAAGTATCTCATGTCAAGAAAAGTTCTGTGGTTCATTTTATCTCAGTTTTTTGAGAAGGAGAATCTCTGTAATTCTTCGCATTCCTAATATATTACCACTGAGAAAAATACACAGTTTCTTCTGAAAATTAGTTGAGAAAGCTCTTATGTAAACACGACAGAGGAACCTGCTGCTCTGGGGTGAGGCCATGTCATGCTGGAAACACGTGTGAAAGGGGGAAAAGTTTTAAGCATGTTTTTTGGAGTTTTTCCGATTTTCCTTCCCATTCCATTTGTCTGAATTCCTTGTACTGGGGCTGACACAGCTCGAGCTTCACATAAACATAAAAGCTCTGGGATCTCCTCTTTTTAACACGGACATTTAACCTCCATCCTTATTGTATTCAAGCAGTTAACTCTCCCCAGATTATCCTTTAAAGAGGGGAGCAGCTTGTACCTTTTCCTACATATGAGGAAACAAAGCAGAGAGCAAGGAAGAGTTACATCTGAGGAGCACTGAAGTGAATCCAGAACCCAAGAGCATGGTTTCACAGGATCCACGGTCTGGCTTACCACTGGGGTATTGCTGAACTGCCACCCCTTCCAGCCTCCTTCCACTACCATTTTGCTTTCCTCAAGCTGGATCCAAGTGCTCCTGTGAGTATGCTCAGTTGATTCAGCTCACGGATTGATCTGGAAATAAGGAAATTTTGATGAGGTCACGTTCTTCCTGACTTTCATGAGCATCACTGAAATGGATTTTTTCCTATCTGTTTGAAAGCTTTGGTAGAAGTGAACATTTTAGCAACCTTAACACATCCTTATGGCAGAATAATGTGCCATGACCAGTTTTAAATGCCACAGATTACAAGATGTGCTCTCACTAGTGGACACAATGCATCCAAATCAAGAGGAGTGCAAATTGTCATGTTAGCATGATCATGCTACAAAGTAAGCTTACCATGGACCGCTAATTTCTCACTAAAATTATCTTTAATACATAAAGATTTAAAATATCAAGCTCAGTTTAATCACATAGAACAAATAGAAAAAAATACATACTGTAGTTTGATATGGAGCTTTCTGCCTCTCCCTGCCCCCCCTCCCCAGCTCCCTGTTGCACAGTCTTTCCATTTAGATGTGGACTTGGGCATGGCAGGAATTAAAAAACCTGGGCCCCATGCTAAGCAGGTCTAACCACATCTTTACTACGCTGGATGGCTGAAAAACAATGCGACTCACACAGACAGTACTGCTTATCTGATCACTAACCAATACGGTGCACACAAGTCGGCCCTGTGTCCCCTCCTGAAAGGACTTTGGCACCACCTATCACAGTGACAATTTTGAACGGTTTGGACATGCTGGAGCAAAATAATGAACAGAGCAAAGTCAGGCACAGTGCCAGGGTTTCAATTTTCTTTGTGGCTTGACCAATGGCTACTGTCCCAATAGCCGTGTGTAGTCGTGCCTGGAAAAACTGCTTTATTACAGTGACAGAGAAAGTCTGTGAAGGTGCTAGGAGTTGAAACTATGTTGTCTATGCCTCAGCTACAGCACTAAACAATTGGGGGTCCCACTTTTTTGCTAGAACCCAATGCATGAGTTGAAGACATCTTGCAGCTATGTTATTATGAAATACTCCTTTGATTGTATATACATATATGAGACCAAAAAAGGTGAAAGTCTGCACCAGATTGTGCAATGCATTAGGAAATGTTGCCTCTCAAAGACCACGGTCCCTCTCCATCAGGAAGCAGCAAGGGCCACTGCTCCCTGCGGGTCAGGGAGCCGGGTGGCAGGACAGGGGCCTCACCAGCCAAAGCCACAGCCCAGATCGTGGGGCAGTATGGTGGTGATGAGGCAGGTCGAAGGTGAAGCCAGAAAACCAGCCTGCTGCTCAGGGTCAGGACTAAGCCAGCGGCTGACAAGCAGATCCCAGAGACCAGAACCCCCAGGTCAGGGTCTAGCTCACCACATCCTTGTCCAAGCAGAGGCATGGCTGTGGCTGAGCCATGGCTGGAGGGACCAAAGGCCCAGGGCTGAGCTTCACTTGGTGCCCAGGAGTGGGGGTGAGGGATGGAGACCCCAGGCAAGGCTGGCCAGGGCCATTAGGGCTCATTGATGCCTTCAGGTCGTTGATGCTCTTGAGGCAGTGGGTTCGCAACCTTGGTATTTAACACCAAGAGAAAGTCCATCTCCTTGCACTGGAGTATATCCCTCTAGTCCTCCTGCAGGTTGTCAGGGCTAGACCTTAAGAGGAACATCTTTGTGAAGTTTCACTAGTGTCAATGGAGGTCATGATCTCTAGTGGGCATCTGGATGATTTCAAACACAAAGTTGTGGGATTCTGTTCCCCTGGTGTTTTATCATGCTGGTGAACACTGTGCAAGGACAGTTATGGCCACAAAGCCCTCTCAGTTAAGTGGATGGGGTACTCTCATCCCAAGCTCTTCTTCTTCAAGGCACGTGTGGAGCTGCTGCAGCTCCAGTTTCACCAGGTATGGCATGCTGTCCAGCCGGCTGGAGCCTATTTCATCTGTGTATTTGATCTATATATGAAATTAACCTTCCGAGGAGAAGGCCTGCATTAAAAGTAACAGTCATAAGGAGACAGAATAACTCAAGGGATGCTTCACACCTCTGGGTCACTAGATCAAAACAAGCTCACTCCAGGTCAGGTGTGATGGAAACCTATCTGACAGGTTTTCGGTAAGCTCTGCTGGCCAGATGATGAATAGACAGCTACAGGGACTGATCTATGATACCTTCCATAGGATACCTTCTTGAGGTCAAGGTTGTAAAAGCATGATGTCAAAGCAGGGGAAGAAAACCTATACTGTTGTTCTCTTGTCGGTGTTTGTTCTCCAGGTAGATGTAAAGTTTCATCCCCCTGCTGAAAAAAAGTTTTACCTTTCAGAACTAATAATTTCCTTTTTGAGTTGCTTTTGCTCAAGATTCTTTGTATATTCCCCTCAAAGATGAATGGATTGCTGCCTTTTTGATACAAATTTTATTGTATCCAAACCCAGTTTCCTTGTACAAATGACAACAGCATCTTCAGCTTTTGAACCTTGCCAGGCTATTTTATAATAATCATCTGTTTACATCATCCAAAGATCCTTTTTATTTGACAAAATCACTTGAACAACTGTTTCTTAAAAAGCAAAATGCTGATAGTTAATGCAATTCACAGTAAGCAAAAGTGTGTAGTTGTGGAAACCAAAAAATAAATTATGACATTCTTGAGACCAGTGGCATTTTTATTCTCTCCTTTAAGTATGTGCTCAGGCATTTAAAACTTAGCATCAGGGTTTATCCCTAATTGGTTTGGTCATTCAGAAAATACTGCATTCCTGCAGACAAACAGTATTTTGTGATCATAAGAAGTCATCTAAATTTTGAAAGCCTCTCAAGGGGAGTTACAGTTTAAAAATATGGGATAAAAATCACTTGCAACTTTGCAAGATGGGTATGTATCAAGTGAGGTAAGTATGTTAGTCCTGTATCTGGGAAAGGAGAAATGAAAAAAACGTAAAATCAGAAACACTGGAGCATGGATAAGTGGCTGGCCTAGAAGCTGCAGCCACTTCTTTTCACTGAGATTCAAGCACGGTATTAAAGTTTGAAACTGTGATGCATACTCCTACATATTATTATCATTTCTCCTTTGTTGAATAAAGATAGCTACAGTTTTTTCCCTGTTTCAATGCCCATGTGCTCTGATTTTCCCCTGCTGTTCTAAATACTCAACTGGGGGACTCCACTCCTGGGGCCAGCAGGCAGCGGTCAGGCAGGAAAGGGACCAGCCAAGCAGGGGCCAGGCAGGGGTCAGGCAGGAGACAGGCAAGAACGTGGCAGGCAGCAGACAGGCAGTGGCAGGCAGGAAAGGGGCCAGCAGGCAGCAGGCAGGCAGTGGCAGGCAGGAAANTCCGTCCCCCGGGGCCGGAGCGAGGGGTGTGCGGGCGGCGGTTTGGGAGCTGCTCCTCCTCTCCACCAGGTTCGCCAAGGGCACGGAGCGGCCGGGGTGGGTGACGGCAGGGCTCTGAGGGGCGCCGAACCCCGAGGGGGTTGGTGGGGGGCGCATCCCGGGCCGAGCCGCCTGCTGGAAGTAAGCCTGGGGCTTTTCTGGGAAGGAAGGCGGGCTGTTCACCAGCCCGCCCAGCCCCCTACTCTTGGGAGCATCGTTGCGGGGAACGGGGGCCTCTCCTGCCCCTGTTCGTCTGTTCCGAGGGGGAGTTGCAGGGCAGGCGTGGGTTGCGGCTGTCGGGTGGGCCTGGGTGGCCAGGGGGAGGTACGAAGGAGAGCGACGTGGCGCCCGCGCGGTAAGTTTGTGGAAGTGTTTAGCGTGAGAACAGTGCCACGGCGCTAAGCTACTCCTTTCGTCCATTGGGATTAGATTAGCCCTTGGTGTCCAGCGGGGCTGGTTGGAGTAGGATGGTCCTCATAGCCTTTGCGCAGTGTCGTTAACGGTAGTAGTATCTAAGATAAAAGAAAATGTAAGAATATGTGATGAATGCCTCCTGTATAACTATTCTTTATGGATCATCCTTTTGTCATATGAAGGAAAACTTCTGCCCAGGTTTTTATTTGGGTTTGTTTGTTTGTTTGTTTAGGTAGCACATACAGTTTTCCTTGACAGCAACTTCAGGCAGCTCAACATGCTATATTGGGACCAAACTGTGCCAGGATGTAAATTTCCTGTGAAAGTGGTATTCTGTAGTGCAGTACTACCCACTAGAAATGTCTTCAGTTAGGTGCAGAAGCTTTTCTGCGGTGTTCATTTGTGGGTTTTGGTTTTCCTAACTTTGTTGTGCTTCTTCATGTAGGCTAGTTTGGAGGATTATGAAGAAACAGTAAAGAAGGCTAAAGAGGCATGGAAGGTGTGGGCTGATGTAAGTTAACAGAGACTTATCTTTTATAATATACCTCTGGGAGGTAAAGGCCATTAAATTGCCCGGTCAGGTGGAGGTGTAAAAACATGTTCATATCGTGTATGTTGCATTAAAGCAAAAATCTGCAATGAGGACCTCAAGAAACAAACCCAGACAACTTGTGCACGTTACCATTGAAGTACAAAGATGAGGACGTTGCCTTATGGAAAAATCTTTGTTTTGAAAAGCCTGGCAAATTTACCCAGGTTTGTGCCATTGCCAACAGGTCTACTGAAGTTCGGAAACCTTGTAGCAAGCAAATTATCCCTGTGGGTGTGTTTGACTTCCTGCTGCCGCACGCTTTCTCCTGCAAGAACTCTGCAGAATATTTGGATGCCTAACTTGTGGTGATAATCTTGTTTTTGTGGGGTGAGGAAGACTGCTGGTTTTGAGTGTGCTTTTTTTGTTCACCAGCTGTCCTGGTATTTCACAGAACAGCTACGTTATTCAAAACTTCAGTGTTACGTTGCTGTGTCAGACAATAGCTAAGCTATTTTTCCTTAGCAAGCTGTAGTTCTCAGTGTCCCTATACAAGCCATATCCAGCCAGCATCCACTCTCTTGCTGGCCATGCCAGGCTTGTTTTTCATAACTACCTGCCACTTCTTTGATACAAGCTGAAACCTGAATTTTGTAAGGTATTGGGCGTTCTGTATTTTATCCAGCAAAGCACTTATCCAGCAAAGTAGTTTGCCTTGCCTGAAGAGAACAAAGTTTAGGACAAACACAACAGCTTCCTCAGGATATGTTAGTCTGTGTTCTTTTGTTACAATTAGTGAATATAATGTTGGTGAGTACATGTCAGGTACTAATGTGTTTGGAAATAATCTGAAAGCATTCTAACACATAGCAAAGAATCAACAGATCAAATGGATTAAAGCCTTGTCTCAGAACTGGTTTTAGTTTGTGAATTTTGCTTTTTTTTTTTTTTTCAAGAAGTTTGCCTGAAAGATTTTGCCTGTAAATTATGCTTGCACGGAGTATGTATTTGTCACTTCTGTCTTTCCAGCTGCCTGTTCATCTGGGCAGTTTCTAATCCTGTAAATTCTGTTGAATGTGTATGGTTTATTATTGATTCTGGCTATTGATTATTATCTAACATACTGATAACATGTTAAAAAATCTGTTAATATTTGGCTTATGGGTTTAATTTTTCCATGATTGAGGCTTCTGTGTGTCTCGGCATCTGCTGACAAAATAAATGTCAGCAGCCATTGTTATACTGAAACAAAAAGTTTGAAAATGTGATGTTAAGTTTACTTCAAAAGCTCAGAAACCAGTTAAGCGTGCTTTTAGGAAAAATGCTTGTTGAGGTGCAGCTGATTGTTTGGGGACATTGTGGGTGGTGTAGCTGAACAGAAGTAGCAGAACTAATAATCTGAATGCTTCTGGCAATATTCAGTGAAACTGAAGTTTTGAACAGACACATTCAGTGTTATCAGCCTCTGCGAGGCAGGAAACAGTTTCTTGTAAAGCAGTGCGCATGATAAAATGAACGAGTAACAGTGTCTTAGGAAGATAGGGGAAAAAGCACAGCAATTGGTGGTTTCTTACTGCAGGAGCAGAAAATGAACAGTGCATATGCAGCAAGCCACAGATGTTAAATCTCAAATAGATTCTTCTGTTTTCTTTTGTTTTGACTAGATCCCTGCACCTAAGCGTGGAGAAATAGTGCGACAGATTGGTGATGCCCTGAGACAAAAAATCAAGGTTCTAGGAAGCTTGGTAAGGTGTTTTAAGAAGCAGTTTAACTTTGCAGGGGGGAGGGAGGATGTTTGTCAAAACTGGTTTTCTTGGGTTTCAATGTACCACTCTGCAATATTAACCTTAGTAGTTGTTAAAATGCTGTTAGTTCTGTTAGCTTGCCTAACGAAATTTTAATTAAAACAAAGGAAAAGAAAGAAAAAATGTAAGAGTGCATTCTGGCATCCTGTACTGAAAATGATAATCTATAACAGGAAAAGAAAGTGTCATTCACTCTGAGATTGTACTCTGGCCAGGAGGAGTGTTACAACTGTTGCCCTGCTGTTTTCCCACTTGCCTGTCAGACAGGGCACTGTCTGATACTAAAAGTGTCCTGAAAAAGACCTTCCTCTAATACAGAGCTTTTAACCTTGAGCTCTTTCTAGTGATCGGCAGGATTTTGCAAACGACATGTGGATGTATAAGGCTTCAGAAGGTGAGATGGTCTTGATGAGATCTTCTTGCAGTACTGTGCAGCACATAAAGGTTGAAGGACTGCTCCTTTAAAATACTTGTTAGTTACAGGGGAAGAAAAGGAGACAAGTGGGGAACTTGCCACTTTCCTTTTACAGGGCTTGCCTGTATGTGCTGCTATTCAGAAGCAGCTGTCAGTGAATAACTCCATGTGTAGTCAAGCCCATGTTGTTAACCTACAAACTTTGTTCTTCTGTTTCCCTTGATGTTGTCCCCTCAGCAGGGTTTCTGTGGTGGAATTAGAGTACTAACGTACTTTTGTATTCAGAAACGGTACAGCTTCCCTGGTGAGTGTGAACAGACAGAAGTTTGCTGTGTGTTCCTTGGACAAAACTTGTTGCTTCTTGCCAGAGCATTTTTCTCGTTTTTCTAAACAGATAATAAGTCTGGTCTGCTCTTCTGGGATAGAGGGTGAACTTCAGGGTGAAAGCTGTGCAGTAGGTATCCGGGTTTTAGGACTTTTCTTGGCTTTAGGGTATGTAAAAGGGAACAGTATGGCAACTCATGTTTTCATATGCTATTGGAAATTTCCAGCCTTGCTTCACAATGTCCTCGTCAAGTACCCAGATGTATCTCTACTGCACTTACAGACTCACTGCTATGTTTCTTAGTAAATATGTCTGATGGCCCTTCATTTCTGGTCACAGATAGGGGCTATTCCTTCTGTCTCAAGATGACCACAGGCATCATAGAAGTACCTAGAAATACATTTAGTCACCTTTATTTTAACCTTTGCATGGGAAATAAAATCTTGTGGCAATCCTTCAAACCTGATTCCTCACTTAACAGCTTTTTCAAAGTACAGTCATCAGTCTAAAGTGGTAGGTGATACCTTCATGAAAGTCACACCTAGACATCAGAGCATGATGGTAAAATTATGGGGGTAAATGGGTGAATTCTCAGTTCCTAAGTTAGTGAATTTTCTCACTTTTGGAGGAAAATGTCTTCAAATACCAGCTTATTCTCACTGATAATTTATGTCTGCTGTGTACATCTAACATGCTTTTAACAGAAGGACATAGTTCAGAATTAACTTCAGCTTAAAAAAAAAAAAAAGCCTAAACATCCCAGGTTACTAAACTGCTAAAGATGTGTGGACATTTTCAGCAGTGTCCCAATGGAATCTCTCAAACTCACTTCAAGGTTTTGTGAAATGAGCAGTTTGGTTATGAAAAATTAAATGACCATTTTCTTTTGCTGGAGCAGAGTAATCCCTCTTTTCCAATTTATTCCATGCCTGGTCCACAATGTGTGTAAACGTCATGATGGAAATTAAGTGCTTTGTTGATCTATGAACCTCATTACTGTTGGATATTCCTTTCAGTAGATTATTTTTTATTTCCTCTGTTCACTAATTTTGTCTGCTAATTTCCTCCTATTATGTGGGAGTGTGACTCCTGTCCAGTTGTCTGTTGTGTTCTTTAAGCTGTGAATAACTCAGGAAGAGGTGAATCTCTTCTAACGAAGAAATGTGTATTAAGTCTTACTTGGTGGGAGACAAAATGTATTGGAGATGCAAGGGAATTTTTTAAAAAATAATTTTATCTTGCTCTTAATTTTTTCAGGTCTCTTTGGAAATGGGAAAGATTTTTGTTGAGGGTGTTGGAGAAGTGCAGGAGTATGTTGATGTCTGCGACTATGCTGTTGGTTTATCCCGAATGATTGGTGGACCTATTTTGCCTTCAGAAAGTAAGTATGTGTGTATGTATATTTTTGTTTTGTTTTGTACAAATGAAGAGATGGAGATGTGTCTTAAATATACAGTGATGCAGTGCAGAAAAATTTCTGTACTGAGAGTTATTTAGTGAGCGTGTTGTCTAGGAATAGGTGTTCTGGCAGGCAGTGGCACCACCTAATGAAGTACCTAGCCTGTGGTGCATGGCAAGAGAGGCAATAGGTTTTCTTTCCACTCTTTGAAGCATTAGATTCTCTTTCATTTCTTCGTTAATGAAGGTGCTAGAGGATAGTATGTAAAAAAGTCAGCAGTGTACTTAGAAATGAGAGACCTTTTTGTCAGTTATTGATTAGCAAACAATCACCGTTCTGTTAACTAAATAGTTAAAATAGTAGAACTTGATGTTGTCATGTTACTAGTTTTTTCTACAACCTAGTAACCTTGTTCCAGTAAGCTGCAGAGCGCATAAAACACAGCTCTCCACAAGCTAATGCTTTGAGGGACAGAGGAGTGATGCTAGGCCCCTTGCTCACATGGTTTCCTTTTTAAAAAAACATAAATTTTTGCAAATTGCATTACCTTGTGTCTTTGCCTTCAGGACCTGGCCATGCCCTTATAGAGCAGTGGAATCCCGTTGGGTTAGTAGGAATCATCACGGCCTTTAACTTCCCCGTAGCAGTTTATGGGTGGAACAGCGCAATTGCAATGATCTGTGGAAACGCTTGCCTCTGGTAAGATATAGCTCTCCAATGTGCTAACAGTATATTAAAATTAGAGAGCTATTATCTCAGGCATGAAATTGTTATCAAATACCTAGTGTTTCTGTATATTTGATTCTATCTCATGTAGTCTTAATTTCTGTTTAATTTTAGGTTCACTTGTAGTCAAAGAGCTTGGTTTTATTTTGTGGTAAGCTCTTTTATGAGGTACTGAGATTCACACCTGTTCAGGACTTAGTTAGATGGCCTCATAATAAAGAACCCAGGTTGAGGTCTTGCAACAGTGGTAGCAAACAGTTAATATTTTCAGAATTGGTACAGCTGAAATAAAAATCTGAATAAGTAGCTTTACTTCCCCTCCCCACCTCTGCTTCATTTTCATTTACCTGCTTCACTCTGATGTCTGGCATAACTCTTGTTCATGTGGATTTCAGTGAAAGCTCTGAATGCTCAGCTGTGGAAAGAAACACTTGAGTTCCTGTCTTAACATGTACCTGAAAAAAAGCCTAACCAAACTGTGCTGTATTTCAGATACCATAAAAATTGCATATTTGAATTATTTCTTATTCCCAGACAATTGAAAAGAAAATAATGTCATTCTTTTTTTTCTTTTTAGGA
>VZTL01001846.1:0-17084 GCA_013400535.1 Scopus umbretta
CCAGGCATTCCTCATGTGTCCCCTCCTGGGGCTCGGCAGACAGCAGCTGCTGAGGCTTCACCATTACCTGCCGCTGGACACACCAGCACGTCATTCCACACAGCCCAGCCAGCAGAGTGTCACCTTGACATTTCCAGGTATCAACCCACACATGTCAGCATGCACTGACTGCACAGATACATGTGAGCCAGTGTGCAATGTCATCGCTTGGAGGTCCCCGCTTCTCATCTTGGGGCTTCAGATGTCCTAACAAGGTAGAGCAGCGTTGCTTATCTGAAGCTTTTCCCAAAGTTGCCAAAGAATATAAAAGTGGAAATGGAATGGTGAGGTACTATCACTACTGAAAATCAGCGGAAGTCAGAGATGTTCTAATCAACTGTTTTGCAAGCAAAAAAGCACTCCTCTGCAGACCTTGCTGTGATGGTGTTTGGCAAACCAGAAGAAGGTATGAGTATACAGTGAAGGACTGATTCCTGTGTGCTGAAAATTAGACGTACATGATAGGGAGGGGGAGGAACAATACCAACATTAGTGCTGTTATACGTGGTGTCAAATAAGGAGTTTCCTTTACAAAAAAATCTTTTTTTTTTCTAAATGTAAAACGAATACATGATACTTCCAGAATGAAATACTTTTTAATGCTTTGTTTTTCAAATACACATTAATTATTTTTTCTTTCACTTTCTACACTAAAACCACAAGACTTGTAATACTGCTTGTTGCCAGGGAACTAGGCTGGCTGAGATCAATCTAGTCAAAACTCAAACCATGTTTAACACAGCAGTGTCAGAGTTGTGTTCACTTTTTGACCCTTAGGGTCCAGTTGTTCCAACAAAATTAACACAGCAGCTCTCTCCTTAAAGCAAGGCAGGCCAATTCCTCTCTGACCCTTATCTTTTTGCAGAATAAACAAAACCAATTGTTTTATGTCTCTCAGAACAATTCAGTACTTAGAGGCAAATACCTTCTGGTCTGTATTTATGCAGTGCTTATCACAAATTGACCAAAGGTGTTAATAATGGATTTATTTCCTGAATGCTGTGGGTTTTGGTAAGGAAAGAATAAGATGCTTTTAAAAGTATTGCAGAATACTGAAAATATGCCATGTTAGTTTAATGTCCTGATGCAACTTGCAAAAACAGAGTCAATGACAGATCAGTAGCTAGTGACATGTAGGAAAATCTGACAGAACAATTAAAAAAACCCAACAACAAAACTCCAAAAGACCCAGAGTGCATGCTGAAGGTCAATGCATGAAGTCAGTTATGTGCCTTCAGAACTGATTGTATGAAGAGGAGAGAAATGAATGGGAAGAAGAAAACCAGTCTCTTAGTGCAAGCAAGTCTGGTGAGAATTTTTTTCCCCAAATCAATCAGTATGTGCAAGGAAGTATTCTTTACCCTCAGACAAGATAAAGTCAGTCAGTAAAGAACAAACTGACTTTCTGATTATTCAAATACTGTTTTGCTGTATCAGTTTTCTGTCCATTTACTCATTCCTTTTGGCTATAGCCTGCTGTATGAGTATGGTTCTCCCAGTGGCCATTCAGTTCTCATGCAGTGACTCATCTTATGTAACTTGCACTTCTATCAGCTCACCAGTGGATGTTTTCTTTTTTCCACCAGATAGCATATTTAGTTCTTGCAAAATACCCTAAGCAGTTCAGTTCCTTTCAGGCCATATGAAATATCTTTGGGTGATAACAAAAGAAACTGTTACCAGTAAATCATTTAAAGAATGGAGATCTGCCCTGTAGATCCCATCAACATTACAGAATAGCCAAACTATAAGCTTTTCACCAGCCACAGCTGCAGTTTGAGGCTACCACTTGCAGAGGTCACATCATTCTCTGAGGTCCTTTCTGGAAAAAACTCCTGCATATCTTGAAATGAAAGAATGGGACTGGACCACTGGATTTCTCTGCTTCAACCACCCTCTCAAAGCAGGGCCAACTTACAAAGACAAATTACAGCAGGTTGCTCAGGGTCTTATCCATTCTAGTGTTTAATATCTCTGTAAATGGAGAACCTGAATGTCTCTGAAATCCTGTCCCCATGTTTCGTGGATAGAAACCATTTCCTAAAATCTAATAGGAATTTCCCATGTTCCAGTCTGTGCTGTTGCTGCTTGCCCTACCTGTGCACCTCTGAGAAGAGTCTGGATTTGCCTTCCCTGCACCCTCCAACCAGGCAGACACAGATGGCAATGAGATACTCTCTTCACTTTCTCCTCTCCAGGCATAACAAACACACCCTCAGCCTCTCCTCTCATCTCCTGTGCTCCAGCCCCAACCAGCTCAGAGGCCTCCACTGGGCTCACTCCAGTGCACCCAGGTCCGTCTTGCACTGGCGGGGGAACAAAACTGGATCCACTTCCCATACAGGTCCTCACAAATGCCAGAGGGAAGCATTACATCCTCTAAGCTGCTGGCTGCACTTTTGCTAGAGCAACGCTGGATGTGGTTGGCCTTCGGTGCTTTAATCCCTGTTTGACTTGTCCACCAGGACACCTAGATCGTATTCTGCAGAGCTTCTTTCTCTCCAGTTGAGCCCAGCCTGCTCTGTTGCATGGAGTTACTCCTTCTCAGGTACAGGACTGCATTGGCCTTTACTGAACTCTCAGAGATTCCTGTCTGCCCATTTCTGCAGCCAGAGGAGTTCTCTGTGAGTAGCAGTCCTGTCCAGCTGTCCAGCTTATTAAATGCTCCCCCCACCCTAGGGCCATCCTTGAACTTGCTGAGAGTGCACTTCATCCCATCATCCACATCATTAGTGAAGACATTAGATATTGTTGACCCAACTATCAATCTTTCAGGGATGCCACTAGTAAGTGACATCCATTTGGACTTCATGCTGTTAGTCACAACTTCTGAGTCCAGCTGCCCATAGTTATCAGTTTGCATGCAAGGATACTATGGGACACCATGACAAAAGCCTTGCTCAAGTGAAGACAGCAACATCCATGGCTTTCCCCACACCTACACAGCCCTTTGTATGCAGTTGCATCAGGCATGATTTGCCCTTGATAAATCCCTGATGGCTGTTTCTACACCCCTCCTTGTCCTTCATGTGTCTGTATCTGGCTTCCAGGAATATTTGCCCCGTCATCTTCCCAGGTCTAAGGTAAGACCGACTGGCCTGCAGGTCCCTGGATTAGTTGGACCAGAAGATAGTCGCTGCAGTGTTATGCATATAGCTGGAGGGCTAGTTGTGGGCTTGGCAGATGTGGATATGTAAGAGCCATTTGAGGAACTGAGGAGGCCTTTGTAGTAATGTATAATAACAATTACGGTCCCATGCTGCTGGATGATAGTTGAAATCAGAGAAACATATAAAGCTTGCTAGAGCCCTAATTACTGTTACGGATCATTTTAGCTAGCACAGGAAAAAAATAGACCAAGAAAGAAGAACAACATCTATTCATGCATTTACTTGACTCTATTTCCTAAACAATTTTGGTGGTGTCTGAAAATAGACCATAGACTTTACAGGCTGTAGGATTCCAACTGGTTTTCAAGCTCCTCCTCCAAATGATCCACATAGTCTCCCTTCTGTAGTGAGCTGGGTGGCTCCACAGTTAAAATACCTCTGGGAGAGCACAGATCTCACTTTTCTTCCTCACCCCATAGCTCCTCTGCATGTACGCACATCTTTTCTCAAAATCCCCCCAAGTTTTAGCACCAGCATCATAACTTGATTTCTTTGATTTGGTGCCAGAGAAAGCTCCAATGCTGTGAGCTCCAGCTCTGCACAAAGAAGTTGGAGAAGACCTCAGACTTCATAGATCTCCCTTATTCTGTCAGGAAAAGGACTGTTCAATAGGTGGTAGTCTTTAACAAATGCCTCTTTCAAAGACTTGTAGATGCCAGTCATTCTTTCCTTAGTACAAAGAACATAGCAACATGAAAGGCAGTCATAATAATAATGCAAGCAGTTTGTGAAATCAAACTGGACTTCACAATTAGGACTTATGGCAGATTCTCTCAAAGCATCAGAAACCAGCATCAACTGTTGTGGCTGCTCACAGAGAGCAGGAAGCTGGATTTTCCTCATAGCCTTTGTACATCATTGCTGCCTTAATAAGTTTCTACGAAGATTCCTGTATGTATCACTAGGGTGGATACGTCAGCAACCATATGATCAGCCTAGAAGAAAGGAAAAGGCAAGGAAAAGAGCATGACAGCTGGTGTGGCAGGTAGGTAGAGGTGGGAATTACAGTAGGAGCCAAATCAGTTATTTTGAGCACAGCACTTCACTGTCGAGCCTAGGTTTCCACAAAGACAAGACTGAGGGAGGACAAGTATGTAAGCAAATCCATGTGCCAAGCTAAGCATTCGTTCAATCATATGTATAGGTGCCACCTCTTCCCATTCACGTCACCCAAGGAAGCAGTGCACAGGAGGGTCAACAAACCATAAAACACAGGTGGATTTCAGGATATTCTGCCAAATACTGCTCTTCATGATACATCATGACCTCCAACTAATGTGATATCATGTGATGTCTGCCACACAAAAAGGGAGTGGACTGTATGTTCTCTAATTTCCCTGCACATTTTTAAGGGGTCTGCTGTTGCTGGGCTTTTTGTATAGCAAATTTATTATGGTAGCATGTACTTCATCCTGGATTTGCCACGTTATGGTGTTCTTTATGTTGTTCCATCAATATGTGGAGGGCATTGTTACGGTGTAAAAGCAATCATTAATCAACACTCGGGTGTGTTCTATTACAATCCCTGCTTTCTGGACACCAGCAAGAACATTACACTGACAAAATCAGTGGCAGCTTTCTGACTAGAAGAGATGTGTGTTTGAAGGCTCTCTGGCAGATCAGTGGGTTATGTCTGCTGTGAGGAACATGAATGTTGTGTGGGGCAGGATATGTGCAGCCAAAGTACCCAGGCACTCCTGGAGCTACCTCTGAAGTCACAGGTGGAGCTCTAGTTGCCTTGTTTCTGGTAAGGAAGCAGCCTCAGACTTGTGACAATGCCAGGTGTACCTATATAGTTATTTACATCTAATCAGGTTGATTGCAAAAGGAACATGTCATTGTTCATCTATTATTTGCTGGACTCCAACTGAATCCTCAGTGTGCATGTCTAAACTGCAGGTTTACTGCAATGGAGTTCAGTAAGAAAGGGACAGACTAGCAATATCAATCCATGGTCCAAATAAATTGGCCTTTTTGTTCATGCCAGCTATTATGATGCTCTGCGATTGCTCTCAAACCATTCTGCAGAGGAGAACATACAAGAATGCAGTGCATGTTTACACAGGAAATCACAGAGAATATGCCTGCTCCAAGTGATGCAATACAACACAGAAATAGTTGGCCCAAGACCATCACTGTCTCAGTGAAACATGCATGTTTATTTCCTATTGAAAACACTTCTGCCTGTTAGACATATCTACTTCATAATTAACTAAAATATTTCCAATAGCCAAATAAATAAATAAATAACATTTAAAAAAATCCTGAAGAGCCTACGGTTGTTCAAGAAAATATCTCCATGGACTTTCCTGAACAACTGAGGAACTCTGGGGCCATTACACACACAGAACTGTGGCACAGCAAGTGGAGCAGTGAGGCAGAGTGATTTCACCTACATTAATGCAGTAGAATGCAGTACAGAGACATAGAAAAAGCAAGCATTTTTAGGTCTACACAAGGAATTTTTTTTGCGCTAACATCCAAAAAATAAAAATATTCCATATTTCATTTTCCATAAGCTTTTTAAAGGAAATGTTGTGGCTTAACTTCAATCAGCAACCAAGCACCACACAGCCGNAGGAAAATAAAAACAAAGCCATGCACAAGTAGCAAAGACCGTCCTTGAGCTGAATAATGATTGTTGTGCACTGGCTGCAAAGACTCAGATTTGTCATCTGAGGCTTTTCTTACATATTATCCTGGTATAAGACAGAAACAGATTATTTCTCTTGGGTGAAAATGAGAGGGTAGTAGGCACGTGAATATCAAGGTTGTAGCAGAGACATATTAAGAAAACAAATAGAAAGAGGGTAAGTGCTGCTAGGATTAACCTGGCTGTATTCATAGAAGTGCTCTCTTTCAGCGATGGGGCTGTTCTCTCTCTAGCTGGTGTTACAGAGGAGACATAGTAATACACAGGACAGTTAAAGAACAGTATTTCCTAAGTTAGTGTTAGTTTAGCACATTCAAAAATTCAAGGACCAAGAGGTGTGTCCTTGGAGCAGCCCTTACTACAGTTACCTCTGGGAGCTCTGCCCAGGTTGAACCTGCAGCAGCTCCAGGCAGAGTGAACTGGGAGTACTGGTGGCTTGTGCTGTATGGGTAAGACCAAGTGCTTGTAAAGAGACTCTGATATGAAAAGCTATTTCTCTAGGAACCTACAGGCCTGCAGGGCTCCTGGGGAAGCTTGTGGGAGAAGCAGAAGTTGCAGGGCAAGTCACAGCTGTAGTGTCTCTCCTGGTTTCCCTGAAATTTACATGGTGCCAGAAGGGACGTGCTGGAGGCTGACACTGCTCCGTGCTTTCAGAGGATGCCAGGCAGATGGCACAATGCCCAGCCAAGCAAAAACTCTCTGCAGACACTGACCTGCTGGAAAAGGACCCTCTGCATTTCCCTCCACCTCCACTTGCCCTACGTCTCAGGTGTACAAGAGAAAAATAAAGATTAAACAGATGATAGTAGACAAGTATATCATTGTAATTGTTAATACTAGGCACTCAGCCTTTATTTTTCTGAAAATAAAATGCCAACTAATTAAGATATCCAGGTTTTCCATGGACATTTTCATAGGATAATTGTATATATTTAATTAATAACTATGTTTCACTTCTACAAAACCATTAAACACTGGAGAGAGGGGCGTTTGTTCTAAACGTTCTATTGTGAAGACAATGTGATAAACAAGCCATCATACATTTTGTGCTCTTTAGTAGTGAAGAAAAGACCCCAAATCAGCAATAAAACCACCGTTTGCTTCTTTTCTACAATAACATAGTGCCATTTGGTGTTTATATTGGGGCCTAAGCATAGCCAGGGAAAGTATTTTTCCTATTCAGCATCCAAAAGAAAAAATGTTGATGGGTGAATAACAAGCTCTTCCTACTAGTATCTGCTGACATTTTACAGACCTATAATTACATGTCCAGAAAGCACCAGTATATTCTTAACCTTACTGGATGGTTTTCGTTCGAACAACTTTTCAGCTTCACTGTATTTTCCTTTATGCACAGTAAAGAAAAAGCTAATAACAAATCCTGCTGCGTCTTATAATTTCTGTACTCTTTCTGGCTCTTATCTCGCAGGTCACTTGGGGAGTAGGGTGGAGCCAAGCAGGAGCACCCTCCATCTTGGGGCTCCCTGGGCCAGGGCAAAGGGTTGCAAAAGCCTTGTCCTGGGGATGCTGCAAGTGCCCAGGGCTGTCATTGTACAAAACAGGGATCTGACTAGCCAGTGTGCACCAGCTCTGGCCTCCAAGACAGCAGCTGCTGGGTGCAGGAGGGCAGCAGAATCTTGGACCCACAGTGCTGTGACCTGGGGCTGTGACCACCCATGGAAACACTGCTGGCACTGGGCAGGCTGGGAGAAGGACAGCGGCAGAAGGAGAGCTCCTGTACAGGGTGAAGGCCTGTGGAGCACAGCTCCCTACAGCCCAAGGCCATCCGCTGCTCAGTCCCTCCTTATTGTTCCTCTTCCCACTGCATCAGTGCAAGTCCTTCACATTCTGCCTCAAGGCCACTATCCTCTCCACACCTGCTCCTTCGCTTAGCAGTTCCTACCACAGATCAGCAACTGATGCCCATTCATTGCATTTTTCAAGCAACATCCTCATGGTTTTTGTTCTGCTGGTTCTCCTGCTTGGAAGGAACTCCCTATAAGCACCACATGTCACCACAGCATACACCCCAGGGACCAAATAAAGTGATTATGTTAGTATTTTTTCCGATTTTTGGACCTTAGACCAGAGCAAATAACCCAAATTTCATTTGCACAGCTTTATTGCTACAAAAAGGGTGAAAGACTGTCAATATTCTGTTCTTTGACATGTATTTTGGCCAGCAGCTGCAGGAGAGTGCAACAAATGCAGAAAAGCAATACACCTCATTTTGAAGTGCCCTCTACATGATTTTTTACTTATAACCAAGCACAAATAAGTAAGGAACAAATACTTCTTCTTGCATTTGCAAACAGAGGGGAATTCTTATAATCCTGTCTCAGTGAAAAACAGATATGTTTGCTTAGAATTAGTTAGTGGTTTCCTTCATCTGCTTGTTGTAGGCTGACCTGATCTGCCAGAAGCAAAGGCAACTCTACCTGGTGAAAAACCTGGTGAAAAAACTCAAAATGTGAAATAACCTGGAAAAGCTTTAATTTAAAAGTCACTTGAATTTCACAATACTTTGGCACCTGTATGTATGCGCATGTGCATGCGTATGAAAATTTTAAATGTCTAAACTTTTAGAAGTGACCCTGCACACTGCAGCTCAGCAGTGGACTTCAATCTGAAAAGCAAAAAGACAGTTACCTAGTGCTCTAAAACTTACCATTCACCTGGATAATAATGATCATTTTGTGGCTACACTCATATTGGCTAAAATCATGCAATGCTGAGCAGCAGCATCTATACTTTGGGATTTCAAACAGCTATTTTTCCTCAACTTGAAGTCCAAGTAATCAAATAATAAGCCTGAAGTGAAGTCCCTGATAAAAAGGCCTCAATTTGCTATTGCACCAGTAGCTGTGTGCTTGTTAGCACTGCTAGCTTGAATGTTGATTTGCAGCTTAGTCTTTTATCGCTCAGTGTTTGAATACTCCTTTGCTGAATTACAGGTATTTATAAAGGTTTTGTGTATTTACCTCTGAGGATGCTTTGACAGCAAACCTGCCTTTATCCAAAAGTTCAGGATTTCATGTAAGATCATTACACATATGGAAGCACTTGATTGAAGTGATTATGGGTTAGCTTTACTGCAACATACCAATAGTGAGGAGCTTCATGAGGCTACTAATGCTGCTTTCAGCCAGAAAAGGTGTGCTGCAGCCTGTTCAACAGCCTTGCTCACAGTAACCAAGCCTTCTGGGCCTGGCAGTTTGAAAACATCACCACAAACTGAACAGTGGTGGACTTGGCACTGCTAGGTTAAGAGTTGGACTTGATGATCTTAAAGGTCTTTTCCAACCTAAAGGATTCTATGGTTCTATGATTCTAAGTGAACATGGGAACATTGCCCACTGACATACAGCAGGGCACTCTGTGGAGGGTGAAAAGAGATGTAGCTGCTCAGCCTGAAGACATTACAGTCTGGAAGCCTGTATTTTACAGAAGACTGATGTACCTACTCTATTGTATGATCTTTATAACTATCAGCATCTGCCAGACTCTACGACTGTTTCAAGCATGAAACATCCTCATGCATGTCCTGCTCTTTCTGTCTCTGAGCACCATTCAGAGCTTCCCCTCTTCTTCCTGTTCTCCCTAGACTATCTTGATTTAAATGCCTGTTTTGGCACAGTGGGGGCCATGGCTGTCAGAAACACTGACTGCACTTCAAGTCTTTGTGTTGGATACATTTGAGGCATCTGCCATACCGTCAGGGGAAGCTGACATGGGCAGCACTTTTCAATGAGAAAAAGCCTCTAAAGAAGTGATATATCAACATGAAAAGTGTTCTCCCTTGTCTGAAAGGCATAGCTCTTTGGCCAGAGAGAGCCCTTTGGAAGGACTCACTCTCCAGCTGCATATCACACTGTATTTGTGTCTGCTCTGAGATGACCAGGAGGAGAAGGATCAAGTACGAGACCAAGCATGACATATCTAGCCTTTCCAGTGCACCAGTGGTGCTCTCTGCACCTGCCTAGACAAAGTTATCAAGAAAATCATTATCAGGATCATCATTCAGGCTGTCGCATTCAGAAACATCCTGCACAATGTGCATGCAAAGCTGCATGACTGTATCAGCCATGCCATTCACAGCAGGGTTCTCAGCAGCCCATCCTGGGATGCCAGGAGTAAACCTAACCCATGTATGAGACACATGTTTGGGACAGTTTGAATAAAGCACTTCACATCTGAAAAAGCAGATAAAGTCTGATGATCTGGCACTGGGGATGGTCCCAGGAGGTTAGAAGCAGATGGCTCTGTCCTCTGCTGACAACATGGGAATAGCCAGCTAGTCTCAGCTGCCACTGAGCCACAGACCCACCAGAGGAAGCCATCAGCATCATTTGAGAGAAAACCTGGGGGCACATGTGACACATGGGCACAGGCCAGTAAGTGGCAGTCCTCTTGCCGCGGGCATTCATATGGGAAGGTCCTCAAGGACTTTTGTATGTGTCAGGAATGGAATCAGCAGGTGGAGCTACCCAGCTCCAGCCAGAAACAGCAGGAGGCTGTTTGATCTGGAGACAGAAGGAAGGGTGGATCCACACAGTCCCCAGCATCCTGAGCACCTATTGCTTATTCAAGGTTTGTTTTGGAAAAAGACACCAAAGTGACCCCACTAGTGTCTATGGGATACGACATCAGTGACCAAAGGACAGATGGCCTCAGGGGTCCAGATGCTGCTGCCCACACCATGCAGCCCATGAGAGCAGAGAGATCCGGTAGCTGTAATACTAACACTTGCTCTAATAACACCCAATAGCTGCCAGGAACCAAAGAGCTGTTACCAGAATAGGTGTGAACTAAGCAATACCAGAGTCGCTTTTTTAACCTCTACTGTACAAAAAAGGGTAAAAGTGCATTTATATAACAAGGACCTGTAGTCAAAAGGTTTATTTCAGTGAGCATCTATAGCTCACAGCCTTTTACTGAGGATCTCTCACTGGCAGAAAGTGGTAGGTGTGGAGTAAGTGCATATATTATCTGCTTACAGCACCACACAGTGACTTTCATAGATACCATAGGACTGGCATGGTATATAGTACTTTTAGATGAGGAAGCCAAGTGTGCTTAAATATGTACCTGTATTTCCAGGAAAAATCATCCTTAAATATATCTTAAGGGAAAAAGACATGATCCTAGAAGATGAGTAAAATTAATATGCAGACAAGCTGTAAATACACAAGATATTTTGATTGCTTCAAATATGTTTTAAAGCGAGGCAGAAAATTAAAATTCTAGCCCCTCATATACAAAGTCTGATGCTATGAACTAAAATCTTTAATGAACAATGGTTTACAAGCCACTTAAACTCTCTAATAGAATATGCTGGTTTTGGCTGGGATAGAGTTAATTTTCTTCATCGTAGCTGTATGGGGCTATGTTTTGGATTTGTGCTGAAAACAGTGTTGATAATACAGAGATGGTTTTGTTATTGCTGAGCAGTGCTTACACAGAGTCAAGGCCTTTTCTGCCTCTCACCCACCCTACCAGCGTGTAGGCTGGGGGTCCACAAGAAGTTTGGAGGGGACACAGCTGGGACAGCTGACCCCGACTGACCCAAGGGATATTCCATACCACACGAGGTCACGCTCAGCATATAAAGCTGGGGGAAGAAGAAGAAAGGGGGGGGGAACATTTGGAGTTATGGTGTTTGTCTTTCCAAATAACTGTTATGCATGATGGAGCCTGCTTTCTTGGAGATGGCTGAACTCCCCACCAGCGGGGGGAACGAGTAAGTGACAAAACACCATAGCTCTGAACGTCCCCCCCTTCCTTCTTATTCCCCCAGCTTTATACGCTGAGCATGAGATCATATGGTATGGAATAGCCCTTCAATCAGTTTGGGTCAGCTGTCCTGCCTATGCTCCCTCCCAGCTTCTTGTGCCCCTGGCAGAGCATGGGGAGCTGGAAAGTCCTTGACTAGTGTCAGCGCTGCTCAGCAACAACTAAAACATCAGTCTGTGATCAGCATTATTCTCATACTAAATCCAAAACACAGCACTGTGCCAGCTACTGGGGAGAAAATTAACTCTATCCCAGCTGAAATCAGGACAGTAGTCCAGGTGTGACTTTTAAAACACAAATATGAATACCTTGTTTTCAATTTGCAAAGTTGTAGGCATTTCTGTATACAAAGAGTAGGAGAGATTTTTCAAAGCCTATTATTAAATGCTGCAAATCTAGATTGTTCAAGGCCAGGCCAGTGATTTTCATTGAAAAATATTAATTTTATTTTCAAGTGGAAAACTAATTTTAAAGGTACAGATGCTGGGACTGGGACCAAAATGGAAGGTGGATAAAAAGTAAGCTAGCAGTGAAATGTTGGGACAGATAGCATTGTGTGTGAAGGGGCCATGCTAGAGGTGGAGGTGTAGTGACTTTGGACCCACTTCATCAGTGCCTGGATTGCAATTCTTGACATTGACAAACAAGCTAATGAGCTACAGAGAAGTAATTCTCAGGATTCCTCAGGGATTCTACATGGAACCCAGCTCTGCTTACTACTTGTATTTCTAGTCATGGCACTAAAAATTCATGCTGTAATGTTTAAACTGTGTAACCTTATGAAGCTGGGAGCCACCACTAACTAATATATAGCAAATATAAAGTTCAATAGAAAGCCATAATAATAAAATTTTACATGGTTTAGTAATACAAAGGGTACAATATGTAACATCATGCATATAGGGATTAAAACAAATTTTGTCCTAAGCTGCAAACCCACCTGGTGAAAGTGACAGGAGAAAGTTGAAGGTACCTCTCTGATGGCAGGCAATGTGTGACATCATCAGAAAAGTTTGTGTGACCCCACGATGCATTGTTCTCTATTACTGCAGAATCTTTTTTGTCTAGCATCGCTGCAGCCTCATCTGGCACTCCAGACAAAATTTCACTCACCTGAGTTCAGAGGGAACAGCTGACATGGTGATCAGCACTGAGAGATGCTGTCAGGATGACAAGGGTAAGTGGGATGGAGCCTTCTGATGCTGCCGAAGACTTACAGCCCATGACCTGTGCATTACAGTAGGATGACAGCCGCAGGAATGTGCTTTATCAGCACAATGGGGATGGAGAGAAAGGGAGTATATTTATTAAAGACAAAGGACAGTGCCCACAGAGGGACAAATATACAGACTAGATATATTATACAGGGGAAAAAAAAAGGCAAATATAGCCCTTAGAAGAATGAGACTCTCAAAAATAGCAGTAGAAATGATGTTAAAAGAAAAACTTCACAAAGTTTCAAGAACCTGACCAGAATGTGAAAATGGTGGTACTTTGATGAACAAGAAAACTCAGTATGAACACCCTGTAAATCTTTCTCCCTGTTTCCTTGGGCAAATGAAACACTGTTTGTCTAACAGTTTCTAAGCTCACACACTTAAGGTCTCACCTGCATTAGAGAACAAAAATATAAAAAACAGCATCTCCTTATGTGAAATGCACCAAAATAAATCAGGGCAATTGGTAAGCGCTCAACCATTGTCTTATATTTACTATGTCCCTAAAACACCATGAGCATCATTTTATACAATCAGACTTTCTCTTCTTTGTCCAAAGAAATACCTTGATCAAGAAAATAAATTGTGTTTGTGAAACAAGTGGATTATTTGAAATAATGGCTTTTTAAGGGTGACAACCTAATTGTTACTCACTCTTTAATGCATTTTGAAATTCTCATGTTCTGACAGTAAATAAAATCTTACACAAGCTCTCTAAAATGCATTTTAATAATAATTTGAAAATGCAGTTTCTACAACTCAAGTGTAACCCTTTAGATTTAGCTAACACTGAAAAATAAAAAGCAATCCCCTTTAGCTCACCCAGTGCAACTAAATTGTATGTAAACTCTGCTTTCCCATGTTTTTTATAACCAGGAGTGGCCTCTTTGGAAATAATCATTTCAGGAAAAATATTTTATGGGGGTGCAAAAAAAGAGAGGGAGAAAAATCAGCCTAAAGCAATGCAGAAAATGCAGGCAAATGAATTGCACAGAAGAAACAAATGATCCACATATGCAAATGAAAATTAAAAAATGAAGGTAGATTATTTTAGAAAAATCGTTTGGTCTTGGAATATTGCATACTAATTCAATACAGTTTGCACTATTTAGAGTCTGATGCATGCTTTTATGATTATGTACTTTGAGCCATGATGTTTGTATTCATTTCACTCAAGGTAATCTCATTTAAACAGTAAAATGCCTCACTGTCTTTACAATAATGATGTAACAGAATGTTTCAACTTAGATTTCCCGATTTGTCTTTTGCTACATGGTCTGAGAAATGGTAAACTCACGGTGCAAATGAGTCAAAAACTACAGTGATTCTAGTTACATGCTGTTTTGAAAGCACAACTTCTTTTACACCTCTATTGCTATTGTTTAACACTGGTTTCATTAATGTGTCAGCTGAAGGTTTCATTAGCAGGTATCCTTTGGAACGGTCTTGCCACTGTCACACTCCCATTCTTATCAAGGACAATTACAGAAAAGATGATTCAAAATACAATGAACCAATGTTCTTGGATGGTTTCTCTGATGGAGAATTTCTTAAGTTATGAGGGCTATATTGCTTTTTCTGGCAGCAGAATATAAGGTTATTGTCACTCATGACCTCAGAGCTGCTCAAGAAACCATGGCTTATGGTCAATGAGTGCAAATAGAAGGCTAACTGTTAAATGAACTCTAAAAATCAATTTCTTAGCTGCTTATCTGCTATGAGTAATTATTAATTTCAAAGAGTAAACATTTGTTTTCAGGACCACTATATTTAGCCTTGACTCATCCAAACTATAGATGAAATCAACTAATCATTTAAATACTACAGTTGGTTTAAAATGCTACAGAATTTAAATTGTTGGCAGATACATGGGAGATATCCATTGTTTTTTCATAGCGTTCATGTCTCTCACTCCTCTTTTAAACTCTTCAGCCACCCCAGAAGCAGCTCAGCTTTTGCCCAAACAGTACATCCACAATATCTGTTGCAATATAGTCAGCCTGCCCTGCTGTACACCAAGCACCATCCCATGTGATTTGGCGAAGCAAAAAGGAAGAGCCCAAACTGGAGGTGTTTCCATCCTTCATCTGTGAGAGTGAGCCAAAGACATAAAACATCCTTTGCTTCCTCTCTTCCTTGCAGGTTGCATGTGGTGCCACTGAATACGAAACATACCAGACACTGCTATAGAGTTGTTGCTCCACGTCTGTGAGGAAAGGTGGTTGGAGTATGGAAAGCAGGTGTATCATCTTGTTCCACAAGCAGGAAGGAAAATTAAATATCAAACTGTCTTGTGCATCACTCTGGATGAAGTCAAATCCAGACTTCCCTGGATTCCCTTTTAAGGCCTTCCATAATGATAGGCTGGACTCTTTTTTTTACGTTAGTGTAATATATCTTAGGGCCCACAAAGGAAGAACAAAGTTTGTGAAAAGCATTAGGCGACAGCAGAGCCTATTTTCTGTATCCCAGTTTTACATTTAGGCAGTTAATCTCCATCTTACTCTCACTGGAACAGATCCTGCCTGAACATCCTCACATTTCTGTCTTTGGCTGTTCTTGACACTTGGTGTTATTGCCAAATTCAGTAACAATTATGTGGGCAAACATTCATGATTGACTTTGATGACATGCATAAACCCCGAAGTATCCAAACATGGAAATCTGAGGAAGCTGTGTCTCTCTGAAGGCAGCTGAAATGCTGTAAGAGCTGCAGTGGGCCTTTTATGCACATTGACATAGTTGCAGGCAAAGGAAGCCAGTGTCTGCAGAGGTACTTTTCATCGGTGACCCTTTCTCTGGGTACTTTTAGGGTGGAAGGAAGTAGCAGAAGTGTGGGAGCAGCAAGGCAGGCAGTGCACTCCCACATACCCTCATCAGTTGGTTCCTAACTAGGTTTGGGTCTCGTCACTGGCCTCCATTTGTCAGTCAGGTTTGTGTCCCTGTATGTTCTTGTTCACTGCTTCCTTCTTTTCTTACTATCTGGGTTGGGTTTGGGGTTTTTTTTTTGCAGTGAAAACAACCAAACACCATTAAAGAAGCAGACACTCTCCTTCCACCTACACTTACACTAAGTTTTATCCTAAAAACAAAAAAATGGCTGCATGTAGTGCACTGATTTAGTCCTCCCTATTCCCTTTAGAGTGAAAAGAGAACTTTCTGGGAATGGCCTTCTAAAAGGGAGGAAATTAAAGAACTTGAACATATGTACAGCAAGTGATGAAACGCCATCCTCGGGATTTAGAGACCTCATTTGCAGCTTGTTGGATCACACTATCCCAGAAAATGTATTTTCTTTGGATAACATAGGGAGCTATATTTACTTTCAGCCTTATTGGCAATGTCTGAAGATTTTCCTTTGTTAGAGATAGTCTGGTTTATAGAGCATAAGGATGTTCTAAGTGTATTGTTTCTTCTCTTACAAATATTGATTTTAACGACACCAGAGATATAGTAAGGATAAATACTAGTCTCTAAGGGATAAGTAAGCTCTAAATCAAGTTGTGTAAAAACTCCTTTTTCTCCCAGATTCATTCACAACTGTTCAGGGGGACGAGGGAGGGAGGAGTGTGAAGAAGTTGGGACCAGGCAAGCCCAGAACAACCCACATACATTTTAACCAGTGGGAGCTATGCATCTTTGATCCAAGCAGGGGCAGAATCATGGTTAGAAGACAATTCTGCATTGCCTGCCTTCCACTGCATTCCTACAAAGTGGAGTTATAAAGCACTAATGACCGATGTAGGTCTGTACATCGTCATATCCTGCAAATAGTGAAGTTGTACAGCAGCAAGGAATCCAGAGCAAGGTCTAGTGATGCCATGGCAGTGGCTCTGTCAGATTCAGCTTAAAACATACTGAGTTTAGAGCCTTAAATGTGTACGTCTGCCTTAGGCCCAGAAGCAGGTAACTCTCCTCCTTTGGTTGGAGGAAGTTACATTCTCACCTTCTAAGAAAAATCATATGTTGAAGTCAGCTTTGATTCCTCCATTGAAATTCTACAGGCAGAGGTTCTTTCCGTTAGATATCCTCTCTGTCTCCTTGGATACTGCCAGTCTCTTTAGCTCTCACACATTTTTATTCAGAACCGCTTCTGGATCTTTAATCTACAAACTCTACCTTGTGTTGGGGAATTTTTATAGTACACCTTGAGGTGAATTAAACACAAGTTTGTGCTTAAAAATATTAATGAACAATAGAATCATAGAATTA
>VZTL01001849.1:0-56377 GCA_013400535.1 Scopus umbretta
AAAAAAAAAAATTAAAATCCCAGCCACAGGTGGGCACACGCAAGTCTTGAAATTTGGTGGCAAAAAGACTTGCTAATAGTTCCAGCAGGCTTTTAAAAACCCAGTCCATAAATTACCGACACAGAACGCTAGAGTTTCACTGAAATCTGTGCGGCTTGTAGACACTCAGATTCTCTGAAGAATCAAATCACTCAAATATTTTGTATGAAAAAAAAAAAAAAAAAAAAAAAAAAAAAAGGAGATTAAATCAGCAGAGGAATCACAGCTCTTTAAGAGTAGCCCTGGCAGGAGGGCGATTAAGGACAGCAGGGTGGAGGAGAGGGTGCTGCGAAGGGTGACTTTGCTCCCTTATGGCAATAAATCAGGTGCATTACAAATGATGAACCCTGGTGGTTCTGTGATATAGTATAAGACACTATAACGGTAAATTTAGTAAAGGGAGTCTGAGAAAAGTTTCAGAATGGCTCTTCCCATTTCTTAATTTTAATTAAATTAACACGCTATTAATAAAAAAAAAACAATGTAACAATTTGCAAAATTAGTATCTCAGTAGCTCTGTGTTTCTTCTAAAATCTTTGGGATGTTAAATCCCGAAACCGGCTCTTTCTGCCCAAGATAGCACCGTTTCTTCCGACGAGTAGACAAACGGTTGCAAAAAGAACCAAGCTGTACAATTAACCTCAGCAACACGGCAAATAGGTGGGGGCAGGCCAGCTTCGCCCCCTCTGCCTCCTCATCCTCACCGAGGGCTGCAGCGTGGGGACAAGGGGAAGGGACAACAATTACACGCTCCCCGCCAAGAGCGACCCCAAACTGCCGCAGAGCGGGAACACGCACGGGATTTAGCCCGCGCTTTGAGGGATGCTGCCGCGTTATCCCCGGAGAGGTGTGCGCTCGGTCCGTGCGCAGCTGCAAAACGTTACCCAGGCTCTCGGGAAGCTGCTGGGCACCCTCGGAGCGCTCCCGGCTGCAGCCCGGCTCGCCCTGGGTGGCAGCACCCATGGGAGGCAGAAAAAAAAGAAACGAAGCGCCATAGATTATTCCAGCAGAGACCGAGCTGGGCGGGCAGCGGCTTCTTGCTGCTCCACGGTGCTTTTGGCTCCGGGCTGGCACCTGGTAGGAGATGCTGAAGAGGTGGCACAGGCTGGGGACCTGCCATGGGTTCGGGTGTCCCTCCCCACTGCGGCTCCCCGATGGGGACATTGGGTTCCACTCATGAAAATGGAGAGGGAGAGAGATTTAAAGCTCCTGGGGGAGCCAGGTCTTTCTCCTCATTTTGGGGGACACCCTGGGACTCAGGAGGCCTACAGAGCCCTTGGCAAAGACCAAGTTTAATTTGGGGCTGCAGGGGTCCCCCCTGGCTCCCCCCACGCTGGGCACCCCGCTGCACGTGCAGCCCAGAGGCGCCGGTGAGGGGCAGAGCGGGGCCAGCCCCTGCTGCTGGGGCACACAGCCAGCACCGAGCCCACAACCGGGGTCACGCCTGCACGGAGAGCCAGGAGCAGCGTGCGTCCCGGTGCCTGTCCATTAAATACAGGGAACGGGAGAGCGTGGGCGCACGCATTCGCATGGCAGAGGCGACAAACTCCACTTGTGCAGCATCCAGCCCCGGCCAGCAGAGACGCCGCCTCACCCAGCGCTCCATCAACGGAGCCGTATGGGAAGCGGGAAACGCTGGGAACACAGGGCTCGTGGTGGAAAACTTGCTTCTCACACTCTTGCTGTTGGAAGACAAACGTAGTGGAAGCGTGCTCCGGCACCAACCAGCACTGGCCTTTTTGCAATCAGCTGATACATTTTACATGGAATTTGTTGGCCTGCTTTCCAAATAGACCGAGTTGTGCTCCTCAAATGACTTTAATTACTCCAAGTTAAAAAGCCTTATCCCTTTTTGTCATTAACAGAGAAGTTTTGCCTCTAAATGAATGGCTTCCTAAGTAAAATTCACTCTGCTCCTTTGGAGCTGGAAATACAGGTGCGTGGGTAATTGTAAGCGACCGACTCACTACCGCTGCTCGGAGGTGTGAAGCTGAGGGTTTGCATTCTGCTTCTTTATAGAAAAGCTCAGTTCTTTGGAGGGGAAACACCAACTTTCCAGGCTTGGGTTAAGAGTGGCGAGATCTGCATGCTGCCTTCCTGCAGCGGTGACCGACAAGCCCGAGGAGCCATCGCCCACCTGGACAGTCCGGTCCAATTCTCTTTATTTTTTGAGATTAAACAAACAAACAAAAAAACCAAACATGATGCTAGCTCCCCAATTCCCCTTCCAATTTGATTATATTTGGCAGAAAAAGACAGACTTAAATAAACCCCGCTCCTGCGGGTTTAGTAAGAGCCCCCCAAGAAGAGGAGGGATGAGGTTAAGATGCCGTGGGGGATGCCGGCACCCTTGGCACCAGTGCTGCTCCACTGTGCTTTGCAGAGGGCGGTGACAGAGCAAATAAGTTCTGAAATTCATGACAAAAATCGTGATTCAGAATCACACTCGCTAGTTTAGGAGAAAGACACTATTTTAAAATGATTGCGTACGTCAGATACGCTCATTTTTATCCTGATGCTTCTGGAGGAGTCTGATAATGTGATTTACCTTACTGCTTCTCTCTTACACAGCACAGAGCTACAGGGAAATTTAAGTTGGAATCGACTTCCGAACGTCACCTGAAGCTTAAAAACATGAATATATACTTTTTTTTTTTTCTTCTGCTAGTTGCTGAGTTGCAAACTGCTCAGAACAACGCTGAGGGCGGCAGAAGGGCGCACGAAGCTGCAGCAGGCGTGCCGGGAGGGCTGGCAGCAGCCCCCACGGCTCATCCCCCAGGTTTTGGGTCACATCTTGCTGCCGAGCTACCCCCTGGCCCCCGGGGATCCCTGCACCTGCTGACTCCACGGCCCGAATCAGCAACACCCCTGCACAGAAAGCGGTTCACAGCCCTGGCACGGGGTCTTTGGAAGCAACGATGGAATAACAGATGCTGGCTTGGGCGAGTGGGTGACACGGGCAGGAACGCAAACAGCAGACCCTCTAGAGCCCAATAAACACCCTGCCCAGCCCGCCCAGCGCATCCCTCAGCCCCACAAACATTCACTCTCTCTCCTAGAATAACATTTTTAGTGTAAGAAAGATACATTTAAAACGGCTCCTTCAAGCGGCAGAACAGAAACAAAGGCTAAACATCATAAATCACCGAGCCAGTTTTAATAGAACGTTTCCCTGTTTATCTTCCTCAGATAAGAAACTTCATATTAATCCAAACTAACAAGCAAAGTATCAAAGCACACCATCAGGAAATAAAATCAATCAACTTACCAGAGATCTAGCACAAGTTTAATCCTTCTGCCGCCTTCTGCTGGTTTCCAACTTCTAAGCAATAATTTATTACTGCTATATGAAATATTAAAGCCAGTGCCTGCAGCATTGCCCTATTTTTTAAGCTCCTGAATGTACCATTTCCTAATTCCTGCCCGGTTACTAATTTCTGCAGACTCTCATTACATTGTACCCCGTTAGTGCTACTCGCCCTCCGCACCGGGAAGGCACAAACCACCCAGTTTATGGCATCTGGGCTCACACAAGGAAGCGGGGAAGGGAGTGGGATGCGCCTCCCGCCTACGCCGCGCACCTCGGGCTGGAGCTGCTGGCGATGCCTTCACAGGCAGAGCCCAGGGGCGGCCGGGGGATTGCTGCGCTCACGTTCCCTCCGAGCTCCGGTGCAGGCAGTTTCCCTCCCTCTCTTGCAAGGAAATACAGCCTGCGACAGAAGATGATGGTTTCCCCTCAAAGGGCAGGATACAGCTCGTCGGGGGCGTCTCAGGAGATCCATTTGAATGCTGTGTCAGTGCATCAAACGTGGCTGCTAATTTCTCATTTCAAGTGGCTAAGGGAGAAATTTTGCTTAGGGGAGAGAAGAGTTAAACAGGCACTAGCATCTTCACCTCTCCCGTTATGAAGATATAGCAAACCCTGCTGTGAATTTCTGCCAGAAGGATTTTAAACTCTGCGGGAGAGAAGCAGGTGGGGGAGGAGGAAAGAAAAAAAAAAAAAAAAAAAAATCTCTTTTCTTCCCCAGGTTCATCTATTTGCTGTTCTCCAGCCAGGTGTCAGGCAGCAGGAAGGATGCAGAGCCCCAGGGACCCGACGGAGAGGCTGGGGGAGCTGGGTGCCGCTCCCTCCGCAAGCCCGTCTCTGGGCGTCACGCTGGGGAGCGGGCTGAATAAAGCAGGTTTTGGGTCAGGGGCCAAAGCCAAGTTTGCCTTTGCCCTGGGAGGAGCAGCCCCGCTGGCTCCCGCGCCCCTTCTGCAGCCCGGGCATCTCGTGTATTGCAAACATTGGATTTGCCCCAGATTTGCCATTTCTTTCTCTTAAAACAGGAGAGACAGAAGCACGCGGGGGGGCACGGCGGTGTCCCTTGGACTATGCCCTTCTCCTCAACCAGACCTTTCGCCTCTCACCCCCAGGACACGCTTTTGCCCAGACTCCGTTACGGTGGGTCCACACTCCTGCAGCGCGTTTCCTCCCACGGGCATGCCGGGGGACCGGGGGAGTTTAAAGGCAATTTTTAAGTTTTTAAGGCAATTTTAACTGCAAACAAAATGTCAACGGATTGAGCGGGTGGAGCGGATCCGGGTTCCAGTTATAGCACCGTGACGCGAGAGCATCTTCCACCAAAATAGGGGGAACTGGTACAAAAATAACATTCTCATTCTTTCCTTTAGAAAAGGGATGTCGCTGATGCCAGCGCGCCCTAAAATAACCACCCGTTTGTCAGATGAGAGGATTCAGCAATATCCCAAGGAACAGTCTGACGAGGGCGTTGGACCGACGGAGCTGGAGACCAGCTTCTTGTGCGGGCTCCCGGCAAGAGCTGCAACGGGCAGGCTCCCGAGAACCCAAAGCCGTCGGTGCCGAATGCACCAGGGGAGGGAAGAGCCGAGCGTTAGGGACTCGCTGCGGACGTGCGAGGCTCCAGATATTTTTTGCTTTAGCACATTCCAGCCTTCAGAGAAGCATGTTTTCCTGATCGGCTCGTCTGGCACAACCTAGATTTCTCCCCAGATATCTTGAGGGGAAGATGCAATCTGCTTCTCCCTGGCATCTATTTGCTTCTGTAAACTCCAAGGCAGAATAGTCATCAAATTTCTGTTAGCAATGCCTTTTGTTTCTGTGAGTGAAAAATTAATCTCAAAGGGAATGTATTTTTCTCCAACTGCTTGGGTTTTTTTTATTTGGTAAAATGCCTTAGAGCCATAATTCTGCATGTTTAAAATTTTCCACTTGTTCGCTCCCACCCCACTTTCTCAACTCACGTTACAGCCACGATTGCCAGAACATAATATTCAAAACTCAACAATGTTTTTTGGCATTATCAACAAACAGAGGCAGCTTCTGAAGAATGTAGAAGGAAGCAGGCATGGTGATGGATGAGGCACAGATAGAGGAGGTCTACATCCCACCAAGCCCAGACGTTTCACCTACGCCGTACAAACCTGGGGGCTCCACCCTGACAGCCTGCAGGCGTCTCACCAGCCCTAACCAACTTATTTTACATGCCTTTACTAGTTTTACAGAGGGTCTCCCAACCCGCCTCCGCCTCCCTTCCTTGCTCTGCACTCACCTGCAGGTCTCCAGCAGCTTCTGGGACCTTCTCGTGTCCATCTCGAGTCGCACAGCCTTTGCTTTCAACTGCAAACTCCGCCTGCTCATCGTTCACATTACTGCTAAATCGTCTTAGGATTTATTTCTGAATATTTTTACTTATCAAATCAAAAGACCGCGTTTCAGTGAGAGGTGTTCATCTCCCAACAGCCCTCCTTTCCCCACGGCGAGTGTGCTGTAGCTGTCAGCCTCACACGGTTACTCATTTTCAATGAAAAGGATGCCTTTAATTAGCCAATTCACAAGAAAGAGGATCTCACGCGGCATCTCTTAGGGAGTTTCTGACATTTCTTGAGGATTAGCAGCACCTTAATTATTTAAAACCTGCCATTTACTCTGTGTCCTACATCTCCCGAGTCAATTAAAACACACAGAAATGTCGACAAGGGCATTTCAAACTACTGCTGCACATCGAGTCTCCGAGGACGATCACAGAAAACCTTTGTGAACCAAACTAGAATACATATGGATATAGTGCAGTATAGGAGAATGGAAACGGATATACTGCAGCGTAGGAGGGTGGAAAGGACGCTGGGAGAACATCTGCCCGGTTTTCCTGCTTCCGTCTAGGATGGGGTGTAGGTACATCCCACCAGGCAGATGTTCTCAAAATAAACCAGCCCCGGTTTCCAGCCTGGGCTGTAGGAGACCTCCCGACAGCCAGCATCCCTAGTTTGAGAGCAAAGATCAGCTCCTCTGGAGGGACCAGGCAGATGGAGCTGGAGAGCAGATCACAAAACAACCAGGTTTCGGTAGAGGAGCAGAGCTACAGCTTGCTACCTGCTTGTTTGATCTGCGTTTAAAACAGGAAAAAAATTTCAAAATCATTTTATGAGTAAACAGCTGCCCAGGGGCGGCGTGCAGCTATTACTCACCGAGCGGTTTGAATAATACATGCGTTCCAGAACATCGCAGTGTTTTACCTATTTCTGTGTGAGAGAAAGGAAAGATCTGGGGAAATCCTGCGAACGCCAACACAGCCTCCGCTCTCTAATGCAAGAATAACCATCGAGCACGCAGGTCTGCCAGCTTAATTTAAGGGAGGGGGAAATTTACTTTGAAAAATAAAAAAAAAATAAAAAAATTCTTCCAGCATTGGGAAACTCTCGAGTGGGTTCCCTAGGAAGGCTTGGGGAGCTCAGGGATATCTACCCACGTTTTGGGCAAACAGCGTAAAGCGGCCCCGCGTACGTCAGTCCCCAGAGCCCTTGCGGTGCCTGCTCCCAGACAGCGCTGAAGATCACCCAGGGACACCCGCTGCCACTCGCCGACGGCTAATTCAGCGCTTCAGCCCCGCTGCACAGCGTGCGCCTTCAGAAGTACCTTCTGGTCCTCTGGAAACAGCCACACGGAAATTACTTCCCTGGAGAATCCTTATTTTGCTTCCTACCGCTGCAAGTTTGGTCTATAACTTGTGCAGAGCTAGTGCACAGAGGACATTTACTCCAGACCTAACCTTTTCTGCATTTCATAGAATCATAGAATTGTTAAGGTTGGAAAAAAGACCTCTGAGATCATCTAGTCCAACCATCAACCCCCCCCCCCCCCAAAAGAAACAAACAANNNCCCACCCCCCCCCACCAAAAAAAAAAAAAAAGAAACAAACCACAAACAAAACACAACCAACAAAACCCACCATGCCTGCTAAACCATGTCTTCAAGTGCCACATCTAAACGTTTTTCGACCCCCTCCAGGGATGGGGACTCCACCACCTCCCTGGGCAGCCTGTGCCAACGCCTCACCACTCTTGCAGGAAAGACATTTTTCCTAATATTTGAAGCATAAACCCCTTACAATTCAATTTTGATTAGCAAAATATACGGTGGAGAACAATCCCACAGTGAGGAAGGAGGTCCATGATGTGACCTGTGGGCATTTTACATTTCCCAGCCTTCACATCAGGGGTCACACAAGGAGCTGTATCAGAAGAAAAACCCCATCAGTCCCAAATTGCACTTGGGGATGTGCAAGTGCAACATTTTAATCACCAGCACAAGGGGACAAAAAAAAAGAAAAAAAAAAAAGAAAAAAGGAAATCGATCATAGGTTTGAAAAGCACCTTTACAGCAGAAGCTCACCAAGTGCTGCGAGATGTTCCCCGACGCCCAGGGCGAAGCTGCCCCCGGGCACCCTCCGCTGCTCCCATCACCCCAACACCCACGCTCGCACAGTGACAGAGCAGTCAGGTCTCTGCAAATAAGTTACGTCCATTGAATTCTCTCTCTCTCATTCCCAACACTGTCTTGCTCGGTCTCACCGGCAAATGCCGAGGACGCGTTTTACCGAGCAGCGCAAAAGTCGCTTCACAGCAGACTTAAGAGCTCTGTGGTCTCGTTTAACCTTTTCCTCACATGCACATTAATAATTGATTTCATCCTCCCTCACAGGCTGTTCAGCATTCATTTCAATACTGATTTTTCCCCTCTTCTCCCGCACTCTTCCCGGTACGCTCCCATGCCTTTCCATCCCTGTCAATCCACACCGGGCTTGCAGCCGCTCTCATTGATCTCTCCTGCTCCACCTGGGCCAGGACGGAGGACGGCCAGCTAATCGAATCCATCTCGGGCTTTTATTGCACTTATTACCCCTTTATTACCCCCAAACTACCTCTGTCTCTGCCCAGTCAAAGCCGACCGCCCAGGCTTGCAGGGAGGCGTGCTGCGCTGTGTGAGCAGCAAGCGACCCGATAGTCCCGATGTCCTTGGGCTGGCAGGTCAGGACGCACGGCAGAGAGACTTTTGGCTTCTTCACGGGCAGGGCTGGCCCGTACGAGCTCGTTAAATATAGGCATTAATTGAGGAGCACGATTTCCCCCGCCGAATGATGATGACCCAGCGCAAGGGCTAGCCAGGCTGTAATTGCAATTCATATTAGATGAGAGGGCCGTGTGGTGAAGAGGAGACTTTTTTAGCATTTAAATGCCTTGTAAAGATGTGTGGGGAAGCAGCTGTGCCTAGATCCACAAGAACTTGTTAAATCCTGGCTTTACAGCTTTTTTCCCCCCCTCTCTCAGATTCATGGCATGCCTCTTCAATTTTCTGACCCTCTCTTCTGCAGAAGAAATTAAAGGAGTGTAATTATTTCGCATTAGTAGACAGAATTACAAGGATTAATTAGATATCTTAATGTACAGTACCCACAACAGCCTACTCTTGTGGTTTTCTAGGCATTAGAGAACATATGGGGTGGGGGGGGAAAGAATTGGGCATGATGCTACAGTGCTCGTAATCTAAAAAAAAAGAGAGAAGTTACCCTAAGAAACATTAGGATTTCTTGTTTTTTTTGTCTTTTTTTTTTTTTTGATGGGAGGACACATGTTTATATTGTTTATATTTTCAAATTAGGGCAAAAGCGGGTCTGACTGGGTGACTCCAGGGGAGGATGCTCAGGGCCACGTCCTGGCCCCCGGGAGCAGCGCCACCGCACACGGTCACAGGGAGGAAGAGCAGCAAGCTGCAGCTTCTCCTGTTTAATGAGAGGGGACCAGGCCAGATCCCGGTGAAAGAAATGGCAAATCTGTCCTCATACAGAAGTGAAAAACATCGTCCCAACTAACAGCTCTTCCTTGAGAGATGAAACTACAGCATCCCGGTACAATCGTGCTGGCATCCTGCACCATTGGAACAGTAAACTTCCCCACACTCGGACAAACAATTAAATCCCTGTGACTATTTTTTTTTTTTACCCCCCCTTGGAAAAACTGCAGAACCCGATCCAGAGCTTTAACCCAGTCCTTACCGAGTGCTGCACAGACCGGCCGCTTGATGAGCAATGAGCCCAGGGTCCCTTTCCTCTCCTTTCTGACCCCGTTTTAGCGTTAAGCGTAGGGGAAAGAGGAGTCAAGGCTTATGTGCGAGCCCCGCTGCTCAAAGCAAATAATTTACAGACTTCCAGATCTAAAAGGTAGAAAAATGTTACTAGATTTATTAACCTGATTGCTCACGTCGCACATCTAACAGATTTTTCATCCAGGCAGCCCTTCACTGCGTAAAGGCCTGAGTCGGGTTAAAGGAAAGCTTTAGGACAGCCCCCTCCACCCGGCTTCGTTTAAAGGTATTAATAATCTTGAGAGTTTTCCAAAAGGTTACCCAAGCTCACTGCCACGGCTAAGGAGTAGCAATACCTCATTTTTAACGTGCTCAGTTAAGCTCTTCGCACCTCGCTCTCAACAGCATCTCAACCTCATGATATATTTATTTACCTACTTATTTATTTATTGTAACCCTTGCCAGTCGCTCCCCAGCCCCGGAGGAGGACAGCGTGGTACCGAGCATCCCCGGCAGAGCGGGCAGGAGGGGGTGGTTGCTTTGGGACTCGCTCACGTCGGTCAGCGGAGCAGAGAAGCACCCAAACCAAGACGCCGCTGCTGACGCCGCAGCACATGGCCCCCCTCTTTCAATGTCGGAAACGAATGCACCCCCACGGCGTGGGTTTCTGCCCTTCTCCTTTTTGAAGCCCTTCCCGAAATGCCATCCCTGCTGGTGGAAGGTTTTCCCCATGTGAAGGCACCAGCTGGGACCTCACCAGCTTTGTGAGCCCTGCCACGAGGTTAGAGCTCACCGGCAGCATGCCAGGCGTGCCGGGATGGATTTGGGCTGTGGAGCGCAAGGTGGAAATAAACAAACAGAGCCAAAGGAAAAACAACCCGTGTTTCAGAGAGGAGCCTCCTCCGCAAAGCAGGAGGGTGAACCTAAACGCAGACGTGTTTAGATGTGCTAATTTGCACAAGGCAAAACCAGGTAATGCGATTCTCCAAAACAACTACTGAGGAGTTCGGAATAAGGAACGATGGATTTCTGTCTCAGGAACAGAGGCAGGCAACAGCCCGGGGCGCTGCAGGAGGGGATGGTGGCATCAAGGAGCCCCGGCAGCACCACGCTGGTGAATTCAATAGAAGAAAGCCTTCGGACACCCCGAGCCCCCAGACGCCTGCACCCCTTTATCATCACCCCATACCTACAGGGTGCACTACTCACACCCGCTCTGCTGTCTCTTCCGTAACAGTCTGGCTGTGCCAAGAACAGCTTGATTACGCTGCGGCAGTCTACTGGCGTCACATGCAAACAAGAAAAAAAAATTAAAACCCCTGTGCATTAATTTCATGTGAAAATTCCTCACTGCTCAATTCCCTTTGTTTTCCTACCAAAAAACGCTTTAGTAGTCTATTGGAAAAAAAAAAGTTTCCCAGCCACAGAAGTTCGATGATCCTACCCACATCGCTTCCTCCGGATTTAATATGCTTCTTCCAGCAAGCTGACTTTTAAAGGGCAGAGGAATTACAGCTCCCCGTGCTCCCCAAGCGCTCGGTCAGACGGCAGCCGGACCCTGCAGCGCCCGTGGCTGGCGGGCAGCGAACGGGGTGCAGCGGAGGACGAGGGCCGGGCTTGCACCCACTGGACCACGCCACCGGCACTGCCCGAAACTGCTCCTGTCCTTCAGCTGGCACCCAGGCAGAACCGTCCCTACTTGCCTACCGGTGCTGATGGTGAAAACCTGCCTGGCAGGGAACTAGCTCAGATGGCTACTTATTGCCAAAGGGGCCCCGGGAGTCGATAGGTAGGAATATTTTGATTCCCAGAGGAGGCACCCGCAGCTGGGCAGGAGTAGCGATGAGCCCCCGGCCATGGGTTTGTCCATGAACGCTGCAGGGCTCTCGGAGGATCCCTGTACACGTTGCCTGCAGCGTCCCCCATAACTATCATCACCTCCCAAGAAGCTGTGCACAATTTGAGTGGCTTCACAGCAATTATTTTTTTCCCCCCCAACATATCCTTTGCCTTTCAGTCTGGGAAGAATATCAAGATAAGAAAGGGTTACTGTTATTTAAGGAGCTTTTGAAGCGGTCTTTTACTGCCTTGCATTGCTGTATCAATGAGCCAGAGCGCCCTCTCTCTCCTCTAGTTCATGGATGTCCTTTAATTTTTTTTTTTTTTTTAATGTTAGGCTGTGTTGATGCTTTCGACCTTTCCCAGGCCCGGCAGGATTTGCCCCGCTCTCCCTGCGGGGCCCAAGCTGCATCGCACCGCGCACATCTCTCTCCGTGGGCTCCTGCCGCAGCACGAGCGCGCAGGTCGTGGGGACCCGCTCGGGGTACCCGAACCCCTTCAGCCTCCCCTCCGTAGGGTTGGGCGCTCATTGAGGCACCTCAGATACCGTACGGCTTGATCAGATAAATATCACCTGCTTAACCATAGCTCAGTAAAAAACCAGAAGCTCAGAATGAAATGACAGTCGCAGGCAGCGATCGGAGTTCGGCCGCCTTGGCTAGCACGGCGCGCGCTCCCCGGGAATGTACTACGCGTCTTCACGTGGCTGCGGACTGTCGGCCGGTAAAACCCCGTCTCTTGCATGGTGGGTGCTTGGCTTTCTAAAAAAAAAAAAAAAAGCCCCTTCCACCGCTAAATGAAGGAAGCGAGACCTTCGTTAGGTATTTATGAAGAAGAAAGTTTAGGACCTTCATGAGCCCGAGCTCAGCAGCGCGCCGTGCACGCTCCGCCAGCACCCCAAACTCCTCCTCGCGGTACGGGGGTGCTGCTCCGGCGGCGATCGCTGCTCCGCCGTGCACGGGTGTCCGCGGACGGGGCTGCTGGAGCAAAGCCATTTTCTGGCAGAAACCTTCATCTTCTCCTTCAGGCCTCTCCCCATACGCCCCCCGCACGGAGACCCCCAGGCACCCACCCAGCACCCTCCCCTGCCCCCCCATTCTCTCATCGCTCATGAAACTAAGTCACTACCCTCAAAATAAAGAAAATAAATCTTTTCCTGCCATGCCTCCCAGCGCCAGGTCTCCCATGGGTTTGCACAGAGCTGGGAGTGAGTACAGAAAACAATAACTTCTGTAAATACATTATGAAAACTAGAAAATAAATATTCTGAGTTTCTTTAAAAAAAGAAAAAAAAAAAGAAATACCCATTTCTGAATTCAATTCACCGACAAGGAAAGGCCAGACTCGCAGGGGTACAGGTTGAAGAGGATTTTGAGTTATTACATCCCCACAGCACCAGGGAAATAATTTTGATTTTACTGTATCCTGCCTGCACAAAATATTGTCTCATGAATTTTTATTACCAAGTAGCACACTGTAATCTGAATTTTATCTAGCCATTAAAAGAAGTCGTACGGAAACCAATTCGCTGTGTTTAACAGGGGGTCTTAGAGTATATTAAGAGAGCCGTAAATCCTCAGGTCTGTACATCCCAATACAGCGCTCCACAGACATTTTGCTCAAAAAAAAGAACTAATATAGCGATATTATAACACACACGCTCTTCTTAGGGATGCCTAGCTGACGGGCAAACCTTCCGCCAAGAAAAAGGAGCAAGTGCTGATGGTTTTAAGGAGAAAGTCTGAATTGGTCTATCTCAACGTGGAAAGCGCTATTTTATACAGCACCCCGATGAAATCATAACACGAGTTAAAGAGCAAGATTACCACGTTGATCCCACTGGGAATTCCCTGCTTTACCATGAGCTTTGATCTTTAAAAATCAAATTGCTGGCATTTCAAACTGATCACTTCCAAAGAATGAAATCAGGTTTCCTTCAAGTCCACAACTGCAGCGTTCAAGCCGTAATATTCCTTACATTTTTCTGGGAGGAAATGAAGTTATTCTTACCGATAGCAGAGAAGAAACATTTCCCGCCCTGGCCCTGAGACCCGGCGTGGAGCTGGTGCCGCGCTCCCTGCCACGGGAAAAATCCAAAGCACCGCCAGCACGACCCTTCCCGTGGCCGAGCTCGGCCCCTCGCTGCTGGCAGAACAATCAAATTAAGAAGAAATTGCAATCTCATATATATATAAAAAATTAATTGCTAGCCAAACTGATTTCCTAGATGCAATGTAGCTTGCTGCAGTGATCAGGGAAGGTCACGAGCTCTTTCTGCACCCGATTTCTTCGGCACAGCATCCGAAGCTCGTAGCAGCTCCAAGGGAGCAGAGCATCCCATGGGCAGCCCGCGCCAAACGCGTTGCTCGGCTGGGGAAACGGGGAGCTGCGTGGGGCACACGCTGCCCGCCGGGTTAACCCAGGGAAGGCAGGCAGCCCTCCGGAGGCCAGGACGGCCCGCAGCATGCGGGTGAGAAAGGAAAAGTCAGAGAAAAGTCCCCTCCGCTCCTCAGAAATCGGCTGTTCCCTTAAGGAGGATGGGAGACGTCATCTCCTGGCCTGCAGCGGGTTGTCCTCTATGTTTTCCCCACCAGCTGCACAGCAGATACGGGCGGTCTTTCCTATTGCAACCCACCGGCAGGGCACAAGAAACCAAGATAAATGAAGAAGGAGCCGCCACAAAAGCGGCAGCAACCGGTACTCACACCGTCGGTGCCTGCTTCCCCGGAGCTGCCCCGGCGCGGGATGCTCTGCCGGCACGCTTGCAGGAGCGCAGTGCCTGTGCAAAGGGTTTGAGAGCCCCCCTGGCCCCCTGGAGAGACCCAGGCACCCCCAGCTGCTGCCGCTTTGGGGATTCATGCCTCTCCACGGGCTGCGTGTGGAGAAAGGCTGCGACGGGCCAGCACCCGAGCCGGACCCGGTGAACGCGCCCCTGGCATCTCCCGCTTCCCAGCCCTGTCCTCCGAGATGAGTTTTCCTCTCCATTTTGGGCTGGAGGCATGAAGCAAAATACAGACAAGCTTTATTTTATGCAAAGGTGAAGCCTCCCTCTGCACACCAGACCTTTCTCCCAAAGGTATTTCTGTATTTTTAATAAAAACAGCGCAAAGGTTTGTCCCGGGGCCCCCCAGAACTCCGCCCGGGGGAGCACGCTGAGCGAGCGCGGCATTAATCACCCGTCTTCGCTTTCTTTCAAACCCGTTTAAGCTGAACAAAAGCAAAAAGCTGATGGCGTCCAGTGGAAACTAATTGGCACACTTGAGAATAACAGTCAGCCATGAAAACTTGTACCAGTACGTCACCGGAGAGGTACCTCTGTCTCCCCGGCTGCAGGACCCTCATCACGCCAAGGCAACATCATCGCCTTCGGATCAATCTTGCATGGTCGTGCACGGCCTCGCGCGCGCAACGCGTGCCCGGAGTTGGGGCCTCGCGTCCCTCGCGAGCGGTGGCTGCTGTGCTCGGCTCCGGCTCGTTTCCCACACTGCTCCTGGTGGGAAAAACCTCAAAACCTCCATGATTTTATATATGGTGCTTGAAACTCAGTGTTTGCATCAGAAACCCCGCTATTGACAGTGTTTATTATTCTCCTCTTGAAATCATTCCAGCAGTTTCTTTAGGAAGCAGAACCAAACCTGCGGGATGGTGAAAGGACTCAGACTTGGCATCCAGCCCCTGGTCTGAACAGCGTTTTGTCCAAACAACACTTTAAATACCTGAAAATAAGTCAAAAGCAGCTGCAAAAGGGAGGGAAACACCAAGTTACCATTATTTCTTCCAGTCGCCTTTCCTGTGATCCCTGGTTTGTGGTGGCTCATCCATCCCCGGATGGAACGACACTGCGAGCGCTACTCCCGGGCTCAGAGCTACATTTCCACTTCAGCTGAATTTTATCTTTGCACGGATAGATCAACCCAAAAGAAGGAAGAATATAGACAAGATGACTGAGGTTTGGCACTGACTCCTAGACCCAGGAACACATCCCATCACCTCAGCGTGGTGGCACCAAATCTTCATTCAACCAGTTTAGAACTTATTGCTGTACGATTTCCTCATCGCTAAACCACATCCTCTTGACAGCGCTGCCCGGGTGCACAGGGACATTAGATGGCAGCTAAATTTTAATCCAGAATATTTCCGTGCTGTTGTAATCCAGCGGGGTGATAAGCCACAAAGAAGAATTCTGCCAGAGAAACTGATGCGTCAGGAAAGGATAAAATATTGTAAGGTCTTTTGGCAGGCAGAAAATTTGGGTTTTATCTGCAACAAAGTCACTCTCAGAAAATACAGGCCATGTCTACAAATTTTCTAGGTGTTTTTTACAACGGGCTTGAGCTGAAGGGTTTCAAATTGAAGTGCTCCAATTAATTGGTACCTGGAGAGGCAGGCTCCATCTCCTTTTATAACCTCCCTGTACCACAGAGGCTTGATTTCTTTTCTGAGCAACAACAGTAAAAAAAGACCAAAAACAAAAGCCAAAACCAAACCAACAGACCTAATAACGATAACAATAATATTCTGGAGAATAAAGTATTTCTGGGAAGAAATTTGCTATTCCAACATTTTCTCTTTGATCCAAAGTGAACCAAAATCCCAAACTGTCAACTTGCCTACTGAAGAGACAAGCTAATTTTAATGGCCATTTTTGCTTGTGGCATGCCAATGGTATCTGCTGATACGATCAGCATCTGCGTCAAGATTTTTTATCACATTTCTGTGCTATTGCAAGCCAGGGGGTTCCTGCCACTGACTCACCCTTCCTGCTGCAGCCTGGAAGGGCTGTTGAGAGGAGAAAGAGTAAAACTGGGGTTTTGGGCATTTGTTTTGCCACCCTGGGAAACCCCTGAAACGCAGGAAATTCATGCAGATCTCCTATGCGTGTCCACCGGTCAGCCCTCCCTAGCCATGCTGCCAGCTAAGCAGCCAAAGGTCAAAACCCACAAAAAAAAAAAAAAAAGAAAAGAAAATCCACATTTTTCAGTGCACTGACGTGAGCTCAGGAGGTTGAGCTGGCTCCAGAGCCAACTGCCATTTCTTGCATTCGTTTCCAAACGTGGGACGGCCGCGGGGCCGAGCGCGGTCTCTTTCCCTCCCCTCTCGATTGGGTTTTCCAAATTGTGCTCTGCAACGGACAGACTCTGGATGCAAACCTAAATCTTGCTCTTGAGAGGTCACAGCAAGTCTGCTGAAGACACCAAGGTCCCAGCCACCAAGGTCCCAGCTGTCGGCTGAATTAGTCCACCCAACGAAAGGTCTTCAGCAAAGCCTCTTCAGCTGATGCTCTGCCCATCCCTGGATTTTCACGGCAGTCGCTGACTCTGGAACAGTTCGTGCCCACCCACGCTTTCCCTTAGGAAGGGATGCGTAGTTAGCATTTGCTGAGCTTCCCCTGCGCTCCTCCGCTTTGCCGGCTGCCCCCCGTCCCCGGGGAAGGGGGATTTGTGCAGCCGCTCCGCGGCGGCACGCTGCTTCAGACCCTTCTGCCTTCTGTCGCCCGTCTCGCTTTTCCTCTTGCTTTATAACCACAGTGCCGCGGTTGAAGCGGGAGGTAAAGCAGAGGTAAAAACGCCATCGGGAAAAGGCATCGCCCCGACGCACGGGGAGGGGACGGCAGGTACTCGGGGGAGGTTTGAGAGCGCAGCGTGGTGCGCTTGTCGCTCAGGGCAATGTACCGCTGTCTGGGGAAGGTTTCAGAAGAGGGTCTGGGGAGAGGGCTGTGTCCTTTTCGGGGTGCTGTAGGCTATCGCCCGCTTGCCAGCTCCCGCTGCAGCCGCCGAGGTCTGCAAAGGATCCCAGAGCCGGAGCACATGCATTATGGATGCACTTTCTATATAAGCCTCAGCCGAAAATGATCAGTGAGCACCATTAATATCACCCCTCCCGCAGCCCTGAGGCATATCAGGCACTTTAGAGACTGGGTGATTAGCACCCAGCATCCTAATGAATGGCTCTTCGCTTCCCACGAGCTCCGATTATGCCGAGTGGTGCTGCTGCCGGCTCAGCCACCGCCAGGCAGCTCCGTCACCCTCAGGGAAGGGCAAAAGGCGATGGAGGTAGGAACAGAAGGGGAAAAATTAGCGTTGAGGGGCATTTCCCAAAGGATCAGATGAAGTAAGTGATGGAGATGCAACCATCATACACGGGGGATGGAGAAGAGTGGGCTCAGGTGGGGAACAGAGCGAGGGCAGGGAGAAGTGGCGAAGAATAAAGAAGGGAAGAAAAGAAAATCAGATGGTAAACTTAAACAAGGCCCTCAATAGTCAAGCCCAAATAAACAAAGGCATCACACTGTTCCCTGCTGAAAGCCAGCCTAGGTTTTTTGCCGAATTATATCTTTCGTGAAGCCACGCTCCCAGCAACCGCTCTATTACGGCTAACCAAGACCAGCGACAGGTTTAGGGGGCAGAGATGAGGGATTTGTGACTAACGAGCGATCATTCCCCGCCGCAGGAAAGGCGGCTGGGCGCAGACGGGCACCGCACGCCTGGTGAGCGGCGGAGGGGGCGCTGGCCTCGCGGGGCAGCCCTCACCCCGCCTCCGGTTTGGGGTGACCTGCCCTTTAAAACGCAAGATTATCCAACGGAACAAACCCAAAACACATCCGAGGTCGATTTGGGAGGCAGCCTCCTACCGGAGGATGCTGCCCGCTCTGACGGCGGCCGCTAGAGGTACTTAAAGCGCAAAGAGAGGTCAGATGCTGCCAGCATCCACTTGGTGGGAATGAAAAATGCCGTCTTCCCCAGCGCTATTGCTTTCTCCTGACCCGCTCCAGCCTCTGTTGAAGACGACTCCCACTGAATTTAGTGAGAATTGGCTCTCCAGCCCCAGCGGGGGTCTGACACCCATTTCACAGGCACCGGTCCGACTCTCCCTGACCCCACCGGTACCAGGGCTACCTCAGCATCAGGCTGCTGCAGCTCAGAGTTACTTTTAAGACACAACCCCACTGCTCTCCATTACTAGCCAAATAACTGGATCAGCCCTTGACAGGAACGTGCGGCTCCAATAACACCGATGGGGCAGACTGGGGATATTCAAACCCCTGCTTCAAAAGGCAAAAGCTGCTGGTACACACCTCTCTCTAACTAAAATGCATTTAGTTAAAATGCATCATACAAGTAACTAAATCATATCTGATACCAGAGGAGAGCTGACACAGACTGATGCTCCCCCCTCCAGAGGCAGGACCTGAGCAGAGGGTTCCTGGGAAGCACTTACACCCCTGGCTGGCTGCAAACTGTATCTGCAAATAAAAGCGTCTGCTCCTCCCTGGCATCGTAACCTCTTCACCACGAGGCACGCCGCAGAACAGCAGCACAGCCCCTGCCTGCAGCAGGGCTGGAGGTAAAACGAGATGGGGACAGCAAAGCCGCACGTTCATGAGCTACAGATGTGGCATTTCCAAAGGGAACGGTCCCAGCCTCAGTTGAAATGTCTTGCTTTGTATCCTAAGTTACCTTCATCCTTCGGGACCACGTCCCCAGGCACTCGTGCTCCCAGCACACAGCCCCCGGCTGTGGCCGCCCCTCTGCCCCCAGCTCGCGGCCCGGCCAGCCTGGGGAAGAGCAGGCGTGAGGCAGGGCTTTCCCTCCCGCCTTCCGTGCTTCGTGGTGTAATTCTTTCCCGTAAGGGCACACCATATTCTCCCCAACTCCATTGTGCATCACCGATCCCACCGTGGCACCTCCTAGTCATCTCTCAGGGGCAGGGAGCAGAAAAGACTCCTTTCCTTGAGCTTTTATAATTATATTTAGAATACATTATTACACAGGATTTGGTATTTTTCTCACAGTGTTCTCTGGCACTGGTATAGACATACCATTGTGTTCCCAAAATGCAGCAGTAGCATCGTATGAAACCTGGAGCCCAAGTTTTGAGAAAAAGGAGCAGCAAATGACCTCCTCCCTCTCCCAGCCGCACACACTGATGCTGCCTTGTGCCCAGAGATGTTATTCTTTGTGATTAGAGTCAATGAGAGGAAAACAAGTTTCTTGGAAGGATGGAACTCCCCGTCACTGTGGGATCTCCCACCGTCTCCCACTTGGGGTGACCGCCCGCCAGAGCTGCTTTGGGGGACATCCTTTCTTTTTCCCAAAAGGTGGCAAGTCAACTTTTCTTTTTTTGCAGCGTACCGATCACCTGCTCAGTGCCAGCAGGGAAAGCTGACTGTCCAGCGAGCCAGAAAAGTTCAAAATTAGTAATGAAATAAAGTGCAATTGAAGCTGTAGGGATGGGGACTGGCAAGCACCGGTGCATTTACAAGGCACCCAAAGAGGTTCTCGTAAGCCGTGGGAGGAGATGAATCTGCAGCACATCAACCGTTGTGCAGGGTCCAGGCCCCTCCTTGGGTTAGGAGAGAGGGGGTCACGCGTGTTGTCACAAGGCGTCACACACACGTACGAGGCTTCAGGCGGAGGACAGGCGCGGCGGTGGCAGGACAGCAGCCGCAAACTCCGCATGCACGGAAATATTTTTTTTAATATATATGTATTTATAATTTATATGTATGGATATATACACACACATATCCTGGAAAAGACCCCATTGCAGGGGTTTTCTGCAGGGTTCCCACTACAGTAAGCATAGGTCAACACAACTGAGGAAGCTCAAACTAAATCAAGCTTTTGCTAATGACTGGGGGTTTGGCAGAATAAGCAACATCTGCTGGTTGATAAACTTTAGTGAAAAGGACAAGGAGTTTATGAACATGTGGTGCTCCTGAGAAACACCATTCAGGCCAGTGCAGGGACACAGGGGGACAAACCGGGGTGGCAAGGGGCTGCAGGAGCTCCCCAGCATCCCACCCGTGCCAACCTGCACTCAGTACCGTCCTGGTGATGCTCCTGTACAGCACAGTCAGTTTGTCATTTGTTAAGTTCTGTATTATTTAAAGAATGAACACACTGAAAAAACACGCATCGCCTTCACAGTAAAGCCCAGTTTGTCTATTTGATCACAATATTTGCCCGTATCTGTGCTGCCATTCTATTGCATTCTGGCCTGACCAAAGAGGGACCTAAGCAGCATCCCCAGCTCCTTCGGGGCAGGCGATTTAATGGAAAGGTTTCCTTTTCATTGCAGCATGCATTTCAGTACCCTTGAAACAGAGGGTCTGTACATCCCAGAAACATTGCTACCCTAAAAGCCACCTGTATTGACCCATTCATGGAAACCCATCTCTTCCATGGAGCCACTGGAGACGGCCGGCGGCTCTGCCGTGCGCTGTCTGTGCTCGCCTTGAACCTGTCCTGTTCGCCCAGGCTAGGGACAGCCCACAAACCCACAAAGGACTTGGCAGGTACCTTCAAGGGTGCTGGGAAGTCCCCGGCTGGGGGAATGGATAACCCTGGACTATAAAGAGTGCCAACCCTATAATTAGCAATATCATTCTATAAAACAAGGTAAGCTATTTCCAGCTCTCCAGCCATCAAAAACTAGCTCAGATCCAACAAACCTTGGCTTGCCTTCAAAAGATCCTTCAGCTTCCAGAATGACTCATTACCACGCAGGTTGTTTGGGGTCAGGGCGTGGGTTGGATTATCTGACTGTGTTTGCATTGCTAGAGAAAGATAAAGATTTCTCAATAACTCTAACCTGACTGTGACCAGAACATAAAACATAATGCAGGAAATTTCCTTTTGTCCTTTGGGATCTATAAAACTCACCCGGGGCCATAACAGCTCATTGGTGCAAGGAAGGTGCAGGACTGGGATGTAGACAGCAGGCTTAATTATTAAATCATCCTGTATCGAGACCGCTTGAGATGCTACCGAGGTCTGTCACGGCTTTTTAGCTGGTGGGAGCTCAACAGAAAGTGTTGTAGGAGATGTTTGTGTGCCTGCATGTTCATAGAACGCGATCAGGCTTCAGAAGAACAGCACTGTGCAGAAAAACAGCGCAGGTTACTCGTTATAATGGCAATATTAGCAAGGTGAGACTATTTAGCTGTTAAACATCAGAAAAAACAGACAGAAACGGGGGCTACAGCACAGCTGCATGAACACAGGTGAACTCTGATACTTCTGTAAGAACTCACAAAAAAGTTTCAATAGATTCGGGAGCCACAGCACCAAGCCACAAGTGGTCAGCAGATTCAGGGAGCTTAAAAGCCTCTGAGTAGTCCCATGCTAATCTCTCACCATCATCAAATTTCTTACAGATAATTTTCTGTTTGAGGAAACTGGTCAAACTCCACCAGGTTTGGCAGGCCACGAAATGTGTGCCTTCCAACAACAATGCACCGTGTTAGGCCCAGCAAAGCACAAACCCTCCCAAGCAAACACAAAAACCACCGTGGAGCTTTTTATGGGGTGCCTGAACCCTTTGGTTTATGGCAGCTGGTTACAGAAGCACTATTGTATCCTTTGGTATAAAACCCACTTAGCATGAACTTGGCGACCTCCAGGGGACGGCTGGGCGTGGAGATAGGACAGAAAAGGGGATTTCCCCAAAGGGAGAAGCGGAGGGCAGCCTGGGTGACAAGCCGACAGCCCATCAGGACTCAGGCTGCCCGAGGAAACCCACGAGCCCCATCCCAGTGATGGCCAAGTGCTGGCTCAGGATATGGCCCCAGGCACACGGGGGACAGCTATCACCTCGGGGAAAGCTGCAGGGAGCCTTGCAACCTCTGCTGGGGTAGCACCCACCCAAAGCCGGGGCTGGCGCCTACCCCAGCGCAGCTACACTTGACCAAAGCCTGGACATCAGAGGCAACGAGTGAGCATCAGATGGAGAAAGGGAGTTTGAGAAAGGGGTTGCGTTTGGGGAAACTGGAAAGAAGCCCAGGTGTGCAGGGTCATGTTTGCCACATGAAGGACAGCAGACAGCCCCGAAATACAGACATGAATCAGTCCCAGGCTTCTCCTTGGCAACCCCAACGCCAGCCATCCCCTGAGCCAGGGAACTGGCGTTGTCACCTCCAAGCAGACTTGAAGGTACGCTCTCCTCCGGGATTGCTTAGGGCTTATAGCGGGCGATCACCTCAGGGTTTGTCACTTAAATTACTCGCAAGACAATTTACTCTGAACAAGTTTCACTCATACGTGCAGGGCTGGTGTGCTGCTTGAATCTCCAAGATTTTGGCTAAAAAGACATTTAAAGTGTCTTTTAAAGTTTCTAACCTCTTGTTGCTTCCTCAACACAAGGCTGACTTCACCCACTGGAAAAACATTACATGTTTCTCCTGAATGGGTAGCGCAAACGTTTGAGGTAGCTGTACGCTGCTAAGGCACACAAGGCATTTCATGAATTAATTTGGTATTGTAAGTGTCCCATGCATTTTCTTACGGCTTCTGATTGTAATTGCCCAAAGATGCTGAGGTCCATTCCGCTGAACAGACCTATGTAGTTTCTAAGGTAAGAAATATTATCTGCCATAATTCATATTTCTCATGGGATGCAAGACAGCCTTTATTCTTTAAGTGCCACTGCTTCAATCAATGTTTTACCTGTTATTTTCAGAGCATATCCAGGGATGGACTTATTGCATTGAAGAGCACCTCTGGTTTCAGGTGAACCACCCTGTTGTACTAGAAGAATATCCCAAGAAAGCCAGAGCTGCCAAATTCCCATCCTCCCGGTGACCAAAATGAGGGTCCTCCCTGGGTTTTGGTCTTGCAATACAGGTGAATTTAGGAGACAGCTGTGCATTGCACATCTGCATTTGAGATCCCAAGCTAGCGCTTGCAACAAGGCTGTTGCATTCCATGTCTACGGCGAGCACGTCTCCAGCCCCCCGTCACGGGGTGCCCTCGTGACTCCCGACATGCAGAACATCTCCTGACGGGTAGGTGATAAAGCAGCACCACAAACTGAAGGCAGGAACTGAAACTAAGTGACCAAGCAGAATTCTCTTAACTTGCCTGTATTTCATTCAGTTGACTTAAAGCAAATCTCAAACGCACACGAGTCTGAGTTAAAAGAAAGCAGAACTGAATGTGAAAAGTTGCCTGTATCAGATCTTGTGAACTTCTGCAATCCCTATCGCTTTCCACTTCTTTATTCTTCAGGGCTGAGAAGCTTGGTCCTCATCTCTTTGGACAAAGCTCAGCACAGACTCTCAGAGGCATTTCAAGCCCATCTCCTCCAGGTCAAGTCAAGAACTTTGTGACTAGAAAACCTTTCTGAACAAAATCTGACCAATTGTCCCCCGGGTAAATAGGAAAAAAGGCTTGGAAATGCTAAAGGAGAATTTACAGCAAGTCTCATATTTTTAGGAACCAGACCTCACTACATTTTAGGCCTTTCATCTTGGGCCTGTAGTACTGGAGGGTGAATCTAGTTAATTTACTAATCAAAGAGAGAGCAAAAGAGGAGAGTATATTTCATGACTCACTGGATATATTGCTCTTATGGGCCAAACATTATCTGCAAAGCCATAATATTAATGGCCTGGAATAATATCAAGAGTTATAGGGCTGACAGCAGTCCAGCGCTGTACAACAGGCAGCAACAACCATATATTCCATCAGACAGAGCTGCCATATCACCTCGTATCTCAGTAGCTCCCGGCACCTAACAATACATCTTACCCTTAGCTTTCAACTATGGTACAGGCAGTAGCTCCAGCAGGACTAAGTCTGGATCTTTATCAGGTTTTCAGACAAGGTTCTGGGCTTGGTATTAACAAGAGTTCACCAGTTTAGGCAGCTTCAGATAAATTGGCAATCTGGCACTTGTACTCCGACCATTTGTTTGGATTCTGAATCCAGGAGGTCGGACAAGAAACATGATTCAGCACAGTATTAAATCCCACTGTAGTCAGCTGGAGAATAATTTGATGCCAGCCCAAAGGTTGACTGACCCCTGAAGAAGCTATGGTGAAGAACAGCCGGGTTATCAGTATTAGTAGAAGTTAAAGGAAAGTTAAAACCAGCACATCTGTTAAACAGATACTGAAGTCAGTCCACCTGAATACACACTTACAGCTAAGCAAAAAGCACTTCACTCAGCTGGAGGATCAGCTTGCAATTAGTAGATCAAAACTTAATTAAAAAAAAAGAGGTAAAGTCTGAAAAATTATGCTAGCCATTTAGTAAAAACCAAACAAAACTAAAGCGTTCACAAACGCAAGCCTGCTTTTGAAGCACGAGGGCAGGGCTGCTGGCGGGGCAGTAATCGCTTTCGGAAAGTGCATTTCGCAGGCTGTTAACCTGACTGATTTGGATGTGCAAAACAGCAATCATTTCCTTACGGCGTGATGAACAACAGCAACGCACCTCGCTTCATGGTCCTTCCAAGAGGTTCTCCAGAACGCATTCACCCTACTCGCAGCGCACGGGGTTTTAAGCAGACCAGCACAGAGTAGAGCGGGTGGACTTAAGATGTTTAGATTGCTAGACAACCAGGTTTCCCTCAGGGCTCCAGAAACGTACTTATGGAACTGCTGGTACCCAAAGCCCACGGCTTGCGAGTCTTAATGAAGTAGTTAGCAGAGCTAACTAGATTGATGAAGAGGACTCTATAAACATTTGCCCTGGTTTGCTTATGTAGCACCCACTAATCACACCCTTCTGGGGCCTCTCAGGATCTAGATCAGCTGGAAAAATACGAATTAGAAATCCCAGGCTTTTAACACTTTTTGATACTTCTTTTCTAATCAACACAATCACCCCCTTTTACTGACAGTCGCTGTCCTGCTCTACACTGGTAATAGTAGCATCCACCGAGGCAAAGGACCTGGATCTATCAGGATACATTCTCAAGAGTAGCTTGCAGTCAAATATAACATGGAAGAAAAGCAGCACGCCAAAAGAGACACAAGAGATACACCAAACCTCTCCAACAGCAGGACACAGGTCAAACCCAGCCCTAGGAACACACGACCGAGAACACCGGCTGCCACCAGGCACTGAAATATTTGGTGGGTACCAATAAGCAACTTCTGAAAACCATGCCTTGGGACCACAGGGCTCAGGAGGGCAGGGGACAAGAGACAGCCTGGCCATTGACATAAGAGACCACAGTTTTCAGTCTGTTATTACAGCACAGCAAAGGAACATGACAACAGCAGAAGAAAACCCACTTCCCTGTTCCTCGGCAAGCTGCCTATTCCCCTCTGCTGAGAAGAGCATCTCTCCTACCTGGTGGGTGCCTCTAGATCTCCTAAGGAGCATCTCAGCTGAGAACCCGGCATTTAAACCTTCCTTTACCCAGCTGAATTGTTTTAAACCGGAACCATGGGCTGATTAATTCCCAGCACCTGAGAAACCAGCCGTTTCTCTCCTACCATCTGAAAGCACTTAATAACCTAGTAACAAGCCAGGTCTCCACTCCTTGAGGTGCAACATGACTTAGAGGACTTATCCAGCCCCAGTACTGTCTGCAAGGTTGGGGTCAAGGCCGATCAGATCAAATGGTGACCAGTGAGGACACGGCACAGAAGAAATACTCCTCCTGTGAGCGCTAGTGGGACAGGGGATGAAGCAGGTCCCTCTGGGACAGTGGTGTCCTGAGCTGGGTCCTATCAAGCCTTTTACGTCTGACTCCTATTTCAGGCAGTTTCTGCCCTTTAAAACCAACGCTGGGCTGCAGGTTAATCACGTGACAGTGAAATTCCTCCTCCTGGACGTGCATGCAATATCTTTTCTTGAAGGCAATGACAAAGTCAATGCTTCAGCCCCGCTGGGGTCCGCAATCTGGGCATTCCCTCTCCTGTCAGGTCTGCAAGGCCCAGCCTGAGCATGGCTACCAAACAGCTTCACAACATCTTCCCAGAGAGGCAGCAGGGACAGCTGGGGTTGGATTTGAGAAAGGGTTTGTGCAGGGACCTGCACGGCCGCCCCCTCTGCTCTGCAACAGCCGGGACAACCCCAGCCCGTGCGGTAGGAAGGGGAGTACCCCAAGCTGGTGGGAGGCTTGCCCCCAGACTGATAAAGCTGAAGAGGAGGATGACCTTCAGCCAGATCAAAGAGTAGCCAGGGGATTACCAAGAGCCTTGATAAGAAATAAAATTGAATCCCAACTCTGTATTTCACTGAATCCTTGTTTATTATGTGTCTATAATAAATCGGCAACCCACTTTGATCCTGATTTGATTTAAACCCCATGAACTAAGCAAGTATTTCCTGAGACCAAAAAAAAAAAAGAAATGCCCTAACCCGGGGGAAACAGAGAAAGATCTCCTTGCTCCCCTGTTGCAGCCATCCTATTGGCTGTAATAAAACATTTGCACAAGCAAGAACAGGAGCCTGAGGGTCACCAAAAAACGGCATAGATGCCAACTTGGGAAACCATCTCTGCTTCTTTGCAGCCTGCTTCTTTGGGGCTTATCTCTCCCCACCTTTTGCTTGGGAAGCACAGGTGCCTAAACACAGAGCTTATCTGCTACCGAGTCTACATTCTGCCACGAATCTAGCCTCAAACGTTGCTTTCAAAATCAGAGAGCAGTTTGGTGGCAAAGTCAGGAAAAGGCGTTAGCCGTCTTAAATTCTAGCACAGTGCCTCCGTGAGGGGACTGCAGTTAGGGGAGGGAGGGTGAACGTGACCCGAAAGTACGAGGAGGAGCTCATTCCTGCCGTCGCTGTTAGATGCAGGGCTCGCAGTGCCGTACCCGGGTTGGGGACAGACCGAGCTGTGCAAACACGCTGTACTTGTGTACCGGCGCTGCCAGGTAAGAGCGCTGTCTACGTGGCAGGAAAACCAACGTAGACTTCAGTAGCAGCACGAGGGAAGAGATGCGGTGGGATAATGGGTGTTATACAGAGCAAAAGGCAATTGTAACGGTAGAAATGACTTTAATGTACAATCAAGTTACATCACACTATAAATAAGACATGACAAAATACAAAAAGAAAATAACTTTTTACAATTAATAACCCCCAATTCTTCTTTTTTCTGATCATCTCCTCCGGATAAATAACGAGAAAAGTACTAAAAAGTACTGCTAGAAACAGGATGATCACAAAAAATTCTTGGAGCCGTTAACTGCTGAGAGAGGTTATTGTTTGGCAGCCTTTGGGAACTTCTTAAACTCAGCCTGTTCCTTGAAAAAGAGCTGAGCGAGGATATGATCTGCTGTCCCGTGGAAGTACTGTTTCATACGAAGAGTTTCCAGCTATGAAGAAAGAGACAATATTTTTAAAAGAATAACCAAAGCTACCTGATCATTTTTACAATATTAGTAATATGGAATATTAAAGTGCACCTCAAATCCAAGATGAAAATGAATTCATATGAAAGTATGTAACTATACACACACACACATAGACACACGCGGGAGCATGTCACACCCTGCCACAGACCTTTTCTTTGTCTTCCCCACCTCCTGCTTCCGTGTACAGACCTTTGGGAGGTGTTGCATGCCAACCATTCACACCAGAAGGGAATTTGCCCTGCCAATGTACTCAATTTCTTTTGAAAGGTGTGCACCAAAGCATAAAGCTTACGTGCATGAGCAAACCGTACGAATATGTTCCATAGCATAAGAATATGTGCCATAGTAGGCATGACGGTGTTGGGTTGATGATTGGACTAGATGATCTTAGAGGTCTTTTCCAACCTCAATGATTCTATGTACAGTTGAACATTTTTTTACTCCCCTGGTCCATATGAAGTCTCACCTCGTTCCCTGTACTGTAGGCTAGAATCAAAAGCAAATCCTCTTCACATATGCTCTTGATATAATGTTGGGTTCCAACAGGGAAAAATATGACATCTCCAATGCCAATGTTGAAGTTGGCGGTGACTCCAGAGGAGAGAATAACTCCAGCCTGTTGCAAGTAAAGCAGCAATGTTCAACAACAACAATTTTCAGTGTGCTGTTATTGGATAAATACACAGTGATGAAAAATCAGCTGAAAACAGCTAGTGTAGCATCCATGCTTTCACTGAGACTCCAAAAAGATAGAGGGGACCTAGGCAAATTGCTGAGTAAGAACATGGTAAGTCCTCACATTATGGAGGCTCATCATTCCATCTTAATTACCTTCGCACTTCAAATTTGCACTGAGTGAAAAACATAATAAAATCCTGTACTCTAAATCTCAATACTCACTAAATTTTCTCTATTTATCTGTTCCTCAGAGGCGCTAAATCGAAAGCATTGCTCTTTTATTTTGTATTCCCGGCGTTCAGGAGACTGGGCATTCCTGTCAAAAGCCTGTGTGATTTTGCTGGCCAACGGAACAAGATGGACAAATTCTGCTCTTTATATAACTCCACTTTGACTAGACAAGCGTCCACAAATGTAACTGAGATCAAAATTTTGTACGGAGAAGGCAAGTGTGGACGCTGGAAGTTTTGTAATAGTACTAATTGTAGTACTATTAATCAGGGCTGGGAATCAGCTATTAGGTCTGGAATTGTTATACAGCCAAAACTCCACTGACTTATCCCTCTCCGGTGGGTGTAACAAATTACCTGTCCACAGCCGCTAATGACGTAACCCATCTCATTAGCATTGAAGTGGAAATGAGGCTGCCCCAGTGCATTGCTGAATATCCTGAGAGTTGCTAAGGTAAGGGTATTTTCATGCTGAAAAGCAGAACAAAAACGTTCAGAAAAGCATCCAAGTTTGTTATATCCCTGTTATACATGACAAAGCAGTGATGAACCCACACAAGCTGCATGCTCTACCTTATGGTTAAATAGCTACAGTGAAAGCACATACCTTGTTCAGTGACTCACTAAAAATTTTTTCTGTTTCATTTAGTCCAGTGCCATTTATGCGGTAGCGAGCCCACTGGAAGATTCCTCCTGGGAAAGGATATTCTGCTGACCCTAAAACAAAGACAGCTAGTTGAGCATTTCCAACAAGGTTTAGTTAACGTTGCTTGTTAGCGTATTGGCCAACTTCAAGTCATTACTACGTACTAAACTTGAGGCCTTGAATCTTATGAGCCTCTGGAATCAAAAAGCAAGCCCGTTTAGCTTATCTGTCCCTCATGCACTAGACATTAATCGGGTACTCGGACTCCATGTACCACCCACTTGGGTCGTGCCTTGGGTCCATCCCTTTCTCGGTGCGTTCTGTTTTGATGAGGCACCGAGAAATTGAATACTCTGGAAGGACACATTGTAGGAACTCCTATTCCACATCGTAATCCGGCATGTTGCCTTACACTATGGTGGGAATACATTTTTCCATCCAAATATGCCCACACCACTCCACAGGGAACAGGATATAGGGCAGTAGCACAAGTGGTGGGTTTTCCTATTCCCCGTTTACGAGAAATAGGAATCCCATAAGCTCCCAGAGAGGTAGTCTGGCCATATTCTAGATACCTGCTTAAGGGTCTGTCACACAGGTTTTGGCCTCGTTGTCAAAAACCATACACTGGAAAACCCCAATGTGTCACATATAAGGGTTCATAATTCAGGAACATACCAAGTTTCAATAAGGTCACTGGTTCCATAGTGCAATTAATGACTTTAGTACAATTAAGAAGTGAAGAATACGTTTGATCCTTCTTCCCCCATATCTGTTACCAAATCATCCACATCATCGGGGTTTTCCTTCTCTGTTCCCAGGACGTGCCTCCAGGCCCAGGCATACCCACTACAATTTCACGCACTTACGTTACCTTTCTGATCTGGAATTTTGATACACCATTCAGTATCCCACTTTCCCCCATATCGATACTCAGAATAACTTCCTTTTAAGGATGATCCCCACCAGGGTACATTAGTATAGGAAGTTTATAACTATAGTTTATAAACTGTATAGTTTACAGGTCCACCGTGAATTATTCGCTCATACAGTGACATTACAAGTTGCAGCATTGTTCAAAATTTCATAACAAGTTGCATTCCACAGGTTTTACCATGTAGAGTTATTTGGGATTTGATACAAGGTCCCTTTGTCATCTCTCCATGTAGGGTTCGAATTTGCCTCATCTAGTATTTTTGTAAGATTTATATTAATCAATGCAAACTTAAATCCTTCCTCCACTGACCCGGGGAGGGTGACACATATTCCCTGATCAGTTTGATTCCAGATGTGTACAGACCCTTGTATGAATTCCCAGGCCAAACTGGCAGATTTTCCCCATACTCCCACTATCCCAGTAACAAGCAAAATAATCCATAATGTTATAAAAAAGGCTGATCACACTTTCTATGATAACATAAAATAAACATACGATTTCCCTCCACGCAATCACAAAAAGAGTAAGGTCACTCCCTTTACCCCAACGGTGGTGGAGAAGAAATAGGTTTTCCAATCCATCTTGCCCTAGTACAATACAAAGCCAAGCCTAATAGAATCAGGCAACCAATGCAAACAATGACCCACCCAGAAACCAACAACGTAAGTCCCACGGTGGGTTTCTGACAACCAAATTTTCCAAGTTGGGAGTGGGCAACCCATCTATCACCTCCTGGGGGATTCCTTTTGAGATGCCCTCTGTCCATAATGTATCAGGGGGTCGCGTCAGCTTTGTTGGGGGTGTGGGGGGGGAAAGGCAAGGATTGCGTGGGGTAGCTTTTGTTTCCCCATTCCCCTTCCATCCTCCAAAGATTCGCCTTGGATTTGCTCTCCACCGGGCAGTAAATCCCATTCACCTCCCGCAATTAATTAACTCCTCTGCTAATTCCCCCCATGTCATCACCGGGGGACCTCCCCTTTGCCGAGGTCGGGGTGCTCTCAACCTATCTTGTAGTTGTACCGTGTATAATTTCAAGGCATCGGGCAGTCCCCTTATAAGGGGATGAAACCTTTCAGGGTCTGCCGCATATTGCACGGGGGAGAGCTGCTGTGGAACCAGTAATTGATTATGCATCAACTGGAGACACGCAGTTTCCTCCACGCTCTCTAAAAAGTGGCCCACTGTAAGCGTTTTAATCGAGAAGGGGTCTCCCCTTTCCATAGGATCTAATCCACCTGCCCAATATGCTACTCTTCGGGTCAGGGACCAGGGCGCTCTAATATCATTTGTGGTTATAAAAACCCCCGGTCCCCAATACCCTCTTGCCTCATCCTCACTCAGCAAGATAACGGTCACCCCCGGTAAGAGATACTCTCCATACGTATTTGGTTTCCATTTCTCGGGGTCTCTGGGAATATTTTTCCTGAATTTTAACCAAATCAGTAGGGGAATAGGGAATGGTATGGGTGGTAACTTGTTGAGCTTCTCCTTGACCACCATTTATAGTCTTGGTCTTAACCAGAGGTTGCATTTTGGCTTCCTCCCTTCCAGAGGAATACATCTCTAGGTCTTTAAGAGGGTATTGCAATTCTGACTCCTTTCCCCTGTCAGAGTTTGCATCCTTATCTTCTACTCCAATTTGGGAACAGGTTTCATCTAATTGCTCCCTTAGTATTCTTTCCTGCTCCAAAGCCTCCGCCAAAGCGGCATGTAGCCTCTGGTTAGTCATCCGTTTGGCAGTAAGCTGATCAGAGAGACTTCTAGTTTCATTTTCTAACTGTTCCCGCAAGACCTTCGTTGAATGCTTATCTTTCTGTGCTGCCACCAGGGTAGCCCCTAAAACCACACATGCTGATGGTTTCCCCTTTCCAAGCCTCCATCTCCGTTCCTTTGCCAAGGTGGAGATTCTGTCCGCTCCAGCTTGCAGATCATGCCAATTATTACAGGCCCAAGTCATACCAGGGGGAGAAGGCTGCGCCATTATAGCCCTCTGATCTCTCCAGGAGAGGGGTCCAATCTACAGCTGGACCTCCCAGGGAGGCCATAATGGGTATACCATTATAGGGATCAGATCCCTTATTAGTCCTCTGAGGACTGTCTCCCCTTGTGTATGACTCCTCTCAGAGAGGGGCCACAATAAAGGCCTGGTCCCAGCGATCGCTTTAGCACCAGCAAGGGAATCCTGTCCATGAAGCCAATTTATGTCACGATCCAAACTGGGCTGCCCAGGGAGTATCGTGGCGGTTCTGTGATTCCCTTGGGCTAAATGAAGGTGAAATGACACCAAACGATCAATTAAATGCTTGATGTTTAGGGTAGAAACAACCTGAACTTGGCAAGTGTAATGGTAGGCAACCTGAACGTGGAAAGCATAGTAGTAGGCAATGTGGATTCTAATTGAAATACTTATAAGAAGAAAGGAAAAAGAGGAGAGGGAGAGCAGGAGAGGGGGAGAGAGGGAGAGATCGCCACCCTTGGATCCCACAATGACAATAACAAATGTGGTGATCCTCTGGTGGTGGGGGCACACCTGGCTATCTCAGAGTCATGTCTTTTATAAGCCAGTCTCTGCCTCTCATCTGTGTCAAGTCCATCCCCTTGACAACTTCTATGGTTCTTTTTTCAGAAAGTTCTCAATCTTCTGCACAGGCGTCATTGTGGGGAGTGGACACGTGGGGTTCTTCGGGTGAGGCACATCAGAAATACAGAACTGCGCATCCTTCGACACGCCTTCCCGTGCTCTGTGCAAACCAACTTCTCACTTGTGGTTTCGTGTCGCCATGTAGGTCTTACCTTGTTTTGCCTCAATGTTTGAGACATCAACCAACCACCACAATGTTTGAGACATCAACATACATTAACGCATTTAGTCTCTCACACTGGCCTATTGGCTTTTAATTTCTGAATGAAAAGTTTAGGTTTAAGTTATTGCTTAGCTTAGCTGTAGCAGGGAACACACCAGGCCTGGTTACATACATCAGTAGAGAACCTTGAGCTGGGAAGTATTTAGTGCATGTCCTGCTGCTTACTGGCATTCTGCTCTCATATCTACTGTTGCAGACAGAATCATTAAAATCAAAAGAGTAAATGATTTTGAGATAAGAATCGGGTTATACATCTTCAAAGGGCAGCAGTTAGATGTATTATCAATATATTTTTCATTTTTTCACCTTAAATTCTTACGATTTCTCTATACACTTTTTAATTCCTGTTTCAGTGAGGCGATTACAGATCCCCCTCCTCTCCCCCTCTAGAAACAGAGAGCTCTTACATACAAAGTTCTTACGTCTCTACCTTTGAGATTGTAGAAGTACTGCCATACAAGTTTGTCCGGAGACTGCACATAGGTGGCATTTTGTACAAGCTCATTTAAGTTTGGTGGGAGGTTAACTGCTTGATCTTCTACTTGTTTCTTGAATGTTCTGATGAATTTAACTCCACCTTGTGGCTGCAGGACAGACAATACATACTAAGTTGAGAGAAACACACAGCAAACTGTGGAATTAAAAATTTGCTTCATTAAATATCCCACGTTGGTACCTGGTAGTAAACAAATTCTGCCTTGTGGACAGACCTCATCTCTTTAATTGCCTTGTCCTGTCAGTATGCTATTTTGCTCCTTTGCTCTGCCCTTCTTTCTCAGTTACCACAGAGATTTGGAGCAGAAGGGAAACTCAATCCGTCTCACATCAAACTGTTTCAGGGTGGGACCGTCTATCACAGTTCTGTGGTTTGGACATGCAAATTCCTCAGACTCAAGAGAAACTCTGTGGCTGTAGTCTTGCTCACAGGACATTGCCAACTAGTCGCTTCAAGATCCATTTTAACAAGGAGATGGACTTATCTATAGTTTCCTATGAGATCTTCTCATACACAGAATTCATCAAGGGTCTATTGGGAAATTAGCTTTGAGCTTCACTATGTTATTTGCCACCTTCCACCCTTGGAAATATGTAGGATCCTCCATGAACTGCGGATAAAAGTGAAGAATGGAGGAGAAAAAGTTTCTTGGAGCGAGCATCGCCATTTATTTCTCCTTGTGTATAAAGGAGCACACAGGGTGGCACAGTGTTACACAAAGGACATGTGTACATCCTTCCATGCTGATGGGACTAAAGAGAACAGCGGAGGTAGGGAGGATCCTCTCCAAGAAACAGAGAGAGCCTGGACTGCCATGGTAATGTGTGGAAGACTAGATAGAGGGTAGCTATCCTATCATACAGACCTGTAATGCTCTAGCTGCTATATCCTCTGGGGTAGAGAAAAATGCATCATCCACATCCAAGGTCTGAAGTTCTTCATGTGTTGCAAAAAACAGCAAGAACACACAGTCTTCTGATCCTACATTCTTTATCCAATGCACAGTGTTTCTAGGGAAGAAGATCACTTGACCAGCCGTGACATTGTATGTGGTAACCACACTGTCACCTGCACCAATCACTCCAATCCAGGCAGTACCCTGTAACATAATCAGAACTTAACGATCATAATGAAAGTTTTCTCATTTAATCCACATGCAGCAAATGAGTAATTCAAATAACCTGGAGGCCATTAGGAGAAAAGAGATCCTGATGCACTCTCTAACAAGCCTTTGTGAACTTAAATCCAGAATAGCATTTTAAGTGACAAAATTTCAGGTTTAAGGAACACATGACAAATACACATCGCTCATACTTAAACCATTTCTTATTAAAGAGGCTGTGAACATCTATAAAGGAGTCATCTTTGACCAAAAACTGCTGGAGAGAGGACCAGGCATTTGTGGAACGCTGTACTCCAAGGATGATCACCCATCCAGCTGGAGCCGTTCAGTTCTATGCTGATCAAAATATGAATAATCATTCTTAGAAATAAATTAATGATTGAAATATATCTAAGTACCTATGCTTCCACAATCGCTTTGTTTTCAACTTAATATGCTATCTTGAATACCTCATGGTGAGTTTCTGTTTATCTCTTTAACTTCTTTTATTTTTACAGATTTGAAATTTGATGCTCAGGTGAGATAGGGCAAGCCTTTTCAAAGACTTATTGGGGGAGGGAGGAAGGAAAGGGTATTTGGCCTAGGAAAGAGAAGACTTTATGGAAACAGAACAGTCTTCCGTGTATAAAAAGTTGTGAGAAAGAAAGATGATCTGAGGGTCTCCACAGCCAATGGAGATAAACAAGGAGAAATCAGGATTTATTTTTTTTTTTCAATAAACAAAAATATGGTTTGTGTACCAGCACAAACTTTCTGATGGTTTGTGTGATGAAACACGGGAGACAGCTATATTTTGGTTTGGTAATAGCTCTTTTGTTGAAAATTTTTGAAAACTGAACAAAACTGTCAGATATGCGTTAGGTATTCCTGTCCTGCATCAATACAGGGGATGGAGCCAGAGGCTTTCTTAAGTACCTTAGCAGTCCTCCATCTCTCTGATTCTGTGATGGCTCTATAACACAATTACTTTAATCATTGTAAGCGCTTGGGTAAGTACATAAAATTCTGTTACTTTCAGGCATCCAAAGTTTCCTCTGACCTCAGTTTTTATACTGCGCTGGAAGCTACAGGTGTGTGGTCCTCTTGCAAGTAACAACATTAAACAACCTATTTCAAGTATCTCCATTTGAAAGTGTTATTTCAAGCAAGAAAAGTAATGTCATACATCAATCAATGGTAACTCTGCTTTTATTACCTATTAACATTTGTATATAATGTATATGTAATTTTTTTTTTACATATGTACATCTTCTATATATACATGATGTTTTAAACTGCAAAACCATTGGGGAAAGCTGAAATAATCAGATAATACCTGCAGCAGGTAACCGTGTTCATTGGCATTAAAATGCCAGTGGGGAACCCGAAGCCCTTTGCTCCTGATCCGTAAGGTTCCAAAAGTCATTTTGGAGCGATGATTATTGATACTTTTCCCAAATTCCATTTCTTCATCACTTTGATATTCATTTACATCTTTCCTGAATCTCGCCCACTGAATTTCACCACCTGGGTAACTATATACCTGTGAAGTTAGTGAGAGTGGAGAATTGTATTAATTGTGGACAGTGGTGACCAAACAATCCAAAAATATTTCAGAAAATTCTTGGTCTGGGCAATACTGAAGGGACCTATTCCTTTTCTCAGTGCGGATTCTCTCTGCATGTATTTTAGTTATGTTTCACAATCATTTATATACTTCCTCACATTGTGATGTAATAGTATTGTTTCTACAAACGAGACAAATAGTGACATCAAGATCAAAATTATCTGCTCTTTCTCTTTTTATGTCATTCTGGACTTTGATTTGGGACATCAATTACATACATGCTTAAACTTTTAGGTTCAAAACATTTAGAACATTTCCTGAGCAAGACATTTTCCTGAATTTCTGCAGTTGCAAACTATTTGCATCTGAAACTATTCCTTTCCCAGTATTTGTACTGCCTCTAGAACATGTTTTGTACTTGAAAGAATCATCTTGCACTGAGGAAGGGCATATTAAAAGGGCTGCTCTCCTCTTAAAATGCTGTGTTTGCATTCTTAAAAACATTTTTTTTGTTTGAGAATGAATTACACAGTTAAATCTAACATGGAAAAAGTATCAGAATGGCTGTTGTCAGTTTAAAGTGCCCTACTATCTAATCAGTCCTTTTCCCTCTTTTGCTGAAAAGCAAAAATTGATCAATCAAATTAAAATTATTTTTTATATAAAGATATATTTAGAAGATGGAGTATGTCTTTAGAGTTTCCTCAAAGGATATGTATGCATAAGTATCAAAATACACCTAAAGAAAAACGCCGTAACTCCTAGGGCTTCATTACATTGTCAATTAATTCATTTTAGCTCACTGAAACAAGACCACGGAGTACATTTTTTTTCTTGCAACGTAACAATTTGTTTGAATCCAGTCCTAAGAACAAAAAGATTAGTGTGCTACTCAGCTTACATTAAAATTTGATCTTTCTGGTTTTGTTTCTTAGCGTTTCATACTCTCTAACTTCCGAATCACATATAAAATGGTTGCCTTGTCTTGCAAGCCTAATTTGTTGGAGCAATTATTTAGCTCTCCAAGAGGCACTCCAGAGATCCATACCACTTCCAACATCTGTTATGAATTGGAGTGAAACGCTGTCAGGAAGTTTGCGTCTCTCCCCATGGATTATAAAAGAAGCCTGGATAACAGGTTTAGGCTGATCACCTAATGCTTAAAAATCAGTTAGGTGAAACGAATTCATTAAACTTCTATATGAGGCTAGAATATTATTGCACAAAATGAACAATTTACCTTTGATTTCCCCAGATGATTCAGGAACTGGAATTTGATATCCACACTTTTTTCATCTGGTTTTGGGGAAGACGCACCATTGTCTATAACGTCCGTCTCTTTCATATAGGAAATGTTCTTTACATAGACCAAGGACAGGGCCAGCACTCCTATGGCGGTGGTGATAACACAGGCCAACAGACAAACTAGAAAGAGTTTCATTAGGGACCAGCTGCCCTTTCTTTCCTGAAATGAATAAAAAGCCCCCCCAGACAAAAAAGAAAGCTTTATTAGATCTAACACGAAGGAGGAAGTTTGTGATCGTTTTTTTGTAATCAAAACAGCACGCCTTTAAGAAACACAGGTATTGCCAAATTACTGGGCCGAGTACAGGGAAACCTTATGGAGTGTGTTGTCAGACTGTTGCCGTACTTCCATTATTTCATCGAGTAAAAGGACGTCTTCATCATCCTGGGGTCTTACAAACCGTTAAAAGATTTTTTCCTTGCTGTTTCTAACCTATATCACAGAACACTGGAGACCTGTAGCATCAGCTCAGGGCAAACCTTCGTCGCTGGGGCAGAAATGCTGCCTCCGCTTTACGGCACATCTCACGGGGCCCAGCTCCCTGGCAGTGGAGAAGACAGGCCAGAATGGGGAACTTCCACCTGTGCTGACTGCTCTGGGCATCATTTCTTTCCTGAAAATTTCCTTTGTGGACATTCAGGCCTGCGGAGGAGGGTGAAGGGGAGAAGCAGCTGGGCATGCGGAAGCACACGAGTTCTTGAAGAAGGCCAAGGCACTTCTGGCGCCACGAAGCACCACCTGAGCGAGGATAGTTCAGTGTTTCCTGTCCCTTAGCCACCTTTGCTGCTGGAGCTGCAGCTTCAGGTGAATAGAGACTGCATTCTCCGGCCCAATTTTCAAACTCAGTACTGATTCTGGGTGCACAGCTTGATCTACCTTTAAAAACTTGATTTTTCAGACAGTGAATGCCTAAAACTGCGCTATGAGTGTTGATTTCTTAAGCTGGACAACAAGAAATGAAAAAAAAATTGAAGATTAGTTGCTGATTTTAACAAAATGACCTTTTTCATTAATCTATTGGTCAAAAGCTCTTTACAAATACATTTCTCTTGCCAGCAGAAAAGTGCTCAAAATAGCACCCTATTCTATTTGGCAATAACCTTTTCTTCAGTTTAAATGACTCCCTTTTTAAAGCTTGTGTTCAATTAAATATCACAACAGTAGTGCTCCGACCACAGAGCCTCATCAGAGAACAAGGCTTTAGAGTTAAATGCATTCAAAATCCCCATTTTCCAGATACGAAGGACCTTTCATTTACAGCATTTTCACAGCAGTGGCACCAATTCCACAATTATTTTTAAAGTCGAAAGAATGCTGTACATATTACATAATAATAACTCATACAAAACATTCAACCTCAGCACAACTGTGCGGAGTGAGTTATGTTGTGAGGAAACCACTAGCCTTGGTATATCTAGAGCTAAGAAGGAGCACTGTGCTGACTGCAAACAAATGTGACGGCTGATGAGCAATATGCCAACTCTTATTGCATGAAGTTAATTCGAATCCCAAGAAGCAAAAACTTTAATGGGAAAATTACTGAGAATTGCTTTTCTCAAGGGCAAAAACAAAAAACACCAAAAACCTGAAAGATGAAACAGTACTCTAATGTGTAATTCAGAGATACTAAGCATTGCCGCAAGAAGAGCTTTTAAGTAGCTCTTTCTGTTAAAATCAATGAGGAATCCTCCAGAGATAATTACTTCGTCCCATAGTTACAGGATAAAGAATTTGGCTGTCAGCTTAAGTGGGGTCAAGGAATTATGTCCCATAGTTCAGATCCTAGCTAGGGGAACTATGCATTTTAGGACCTTAGCAATTGTAGCCCTTTAGAACTTTTGTCTTCTTCAGGACCTTCTTAACAGTATAGGATTAGGTCATATTACAAAATAAGGGTTTAACCTTCAGACTGACCCTGTTAATAACGTTCTGATAGCACTGTAAAAGAAAACGACGGTACCTCTTTCTTTGGTGACTCATTTCCTTTTGAAGAACTTTGTATGCTCTCTCCATGCATTTCAAATGCCTGGTTGTTCATTTAGTAAAGCTGAAATAGATCAGGTCACAGAAGACAAGAAAAACATTGAAACAGAAGAATGTTAATTCCGATATGTGCACAGTTATGTAACAGGGCGCAGGGAAGTGACTGTTCTTCTTCCCATAGTAACACTAATGGTTTTTAGCACAGTACCATCGTGCGGAAATGTGATGCAATACAAAAACCTCTTCTTCACTACACTACAACAGAAAGGTCTGCCAATTTCCACCCTCAGATTTAACATTATTCATGTATCATATGAACCCTAAGACACAACATGACAATGAAATAGAGTCTGAACCATCAAACACTGGGGGGGGGCGGAAGCAGAGGTCTTCTAGTTCGTTTACCTATGCTAAGGACCTAATATATTTAAATTACAGTTTTGGTCGGTTGTGTAATCTACTTTTACAACCACAGAAGTGGTTGAGCTTCCAGAACTTCTCTGGCAACCCATTTCCCTGCGTACATATTATTACTGTTAAAAAGGTTTTCACAAGCCTAAATCACGCTTGCTGCAACAGAACTGTTACCTTTTACCCTCCCGCAATGGACCTAACTACACAGAAATTCCCTGCTCGACAAGACCAACAGTACATCCAGCCCAGTGTTTTTTCTCCAACAGGACTTTAGGCAATGGTAAGGGGGAGCCATAGCCTGGCTCCTGTTTCCAGGTTACACCTTTCAGACTTTACAAGCACACGTAAGTGTTGGATGAAAGGCCCTAGAGGAAATAGCTTCTTCCCTCTAGATTTCATTCTATGAAAAACTCCATGACTTAGACAAAGTCTTTTCTGGACCTGCTGATGCTCCTTGACCTCCTACGTTTACTGCTGGCCGGTTAAAACAAAGAGCACTTCTCGGTCCTAAACAGATCTCCTACCAGCTCCTTTAAAGCCTCCTGCATTTCTGTACTGAGATCTGAGCAATAACAAATGCACGTTCCCCTCTCCAAGCTGAAGGTCCCAACCTTTTTAGTCTCTCCCTACTAGGCAGCTCTTCCATCTCCATGAGGGTTTCAGTCACTCTCCTCTGGATCTTCTCTAAATCCACCACATTATGAAAATAAAGAAGAGCGATAGACTTTGTTGTTAACTGCTCTCCAAGTACTGTTTTCCACCCATCTTTACAATTCCCTCAAAAGAATTTAATATAGACTATAGTTCCTTGTTTTGAGGCACGCAAGTGTTAAACATTGCTACCCAGTCATAAAAAGGAAACTAGGTTTGTGTAATACACGGTGATTGTAATGACTTCTCTCTCTTTTTTTTTTTTTTCTTCCCCCTCCTCATTTCCTTGATATATTCCACGTTTGATTACGTCCTCCCGAACTTCTAGGAAACTGAGGTTAAGCTTATTGCCCTATAATTCTTTGGTATCATTTAGCTGACTTTTTATTAAAGGTCACTTTGCTAGTCCCGTTTCTAGACCCTTACGGGGCTGCACGGAGTTCTGCACACTACTGATAACTCGAAGATAGCTTCAGCCATTTCTCCCAGAGCTTAGTGTTAATGCTGGCAGGCGTAGTCCAGTGAACACGGGTAGCTTGCGTAAGAGCTATCAGTCACATTTTTCCTGAGTTTTATCTACCACACGTTGCCACTGATGTTTTAAGTAAACATTATACCTTCACTGACATCATTTATTACTCTCTGCAGGGAGGTCATGGACAAAATTTTCCTTGGTCCTCCCTTATATCAGTAAGGGACTTACTGGTTACTATCATAAGCAATAAGGAACTTTTGGGTTATTTTATGATCTTTGACAGCTCTTCCTCCTTGTCTCTCATTTTTCTGCTTTGGTCTTTCCAAAAAGCACGAAAGTCCAAGATGACTCATCTTTAGGGACAATTCTAGCTATTTCTGTTATGCATCCTTCTTGAAAACCATTGAGGACTACCAGACATATTACATTTATTTTCACAGTTCCATTTAGGATATCCTACAACTATATCTTAAATATATGTATTTTTATGAACTGCCAAACTACTGAGCACCTTTTTGTTAGGCTTTTTTTCATAGGATTTTGAAAACAGATCTTTGAATTTCTTGCAGATACTCTTTTCTATTCTTCTTTTCCATTCCAAAAATCTTGAAAACGTTGTGAAAAAATTCTTGTATTGACCTCCACCTTCTGTATCAAAACCTGACAACATCCTATTCTAAAAATACCCTGGATACTCTCTATTCAGTTTATTCTTCCCATCAAGTATTTGGTTAACTAGTGTCTCCTCAAGGCAAATTATTCTGTCAGTTGTTTACAAAAATGTTTTTTCCATCTTATCCTTCTTGGTTTGGTTGTCTTAATGGTAGGTCCTCAACACAACAGTATTTTTCTCCTTTTATTGTCATAAAGATACCTTTAACGGATGATCTCCCTCTATAGACTTCAATGCAAAAGTAAATATTCATAGAGAAACATATCTTTCCTTTTCTTTGGGAGTCACCTGCACTTTTTTCCTGTATTAATTAATTAACAAATGAAATATCCCACCAAGTAAACATTTACATTGCCTAAATCACAGCTTTGTATAGAACCTCCTACATTCTTCCATTTAGCTTCCATATAGCCTGCACTAGCATAGACATCTTCAGATGTCATATTCAGACATATTCAGAATCCTGTTTTCCATATTGCTTCAGTCCTTTTTATACAAACCCTATATCCACGGTTACTATGCCTCTGGTCACCCTTCCACTGATAATACACTCTTTTGTCATCAGTCCCCATTAATTCTAGTTTAAAGCCTTCCTTCCTAAGTTGGTAAGCCTAAACTTAAAGCAGCACTTATGTTTCCGTATAAGATAAAGCCCACCTCTCCTCAGCAGTCCTTTTCGTTTTTGTTCTGGAAAAGCTGTGAAAGCTCAGCTGTTCAAATCGGCAACAGCAGGATCAGGCCAATTAAAATTATGAAAAGTTTTTCTCATTTGCCTTTGAACAGCAATTCTCTCTGCACAGTGAAAGACCTACCAACTGTAAAGTTGACCAAATATTTTGAGTAAGGACACAAAAATTAAAAGCCATGGTAGATCACAGAATCCGTGATCAACAAGAAAGAAAATATACATCATGATTTTCAAGGGCTTCACAATTTCAGATACCTATAGATATATGTAAGAATCCATAAGCATCTCTTGGAAAACAAATACAATTCTGAGACGGCTCTGGCAGTGTCAGAACTACATAGGAAAAGAATTAAGAGGTTGATAATGAGTGACCGTGGAGTTTTGCAGATCTTCCTTTTCAGACTAAACCAGGTATAAACTCTAGCCAAATTAAGGCTCTGCTGGCAGCACTGTTTGTCTTCACAGTATCTGGAGCCTGAAATTAAGTTTTCCTATATCAGCACCTTTCTGTATCAGTGTGAATACAGTGATGCAGAGAGATTTGCTAATGCAAACGGACTGTTACAGAGGAAAAGATAACTGCAGCATACAGTCATTCCATTCCAAGACTAGTATCCCAATGGACTCTCTCCTTAAGCCTTTAAAGGGCAAAAATCCCCGAGACAAAAATCCCATCTATTTTCCTCCCACCATGCCAAGCCAGAGTCTTACCACAGAGAGGATCTTCACAAGACTTAAGAGTTCACCACTTGTCTTCATCAAAGCCTTTACTTCCCTCAGTTCCGTTTTACTGATATATATACACTGTCATTCAGGAAGTGCCTTCCTCATAAAAGATTTCCTGTATATGCAAATACATAGGATCACAAACACTTGTGTACATCCTGAGCAACAGTTTTGTAATTTGCTGAGAAACCATAACTCTCCTTTTATCTAGTCCTGGTATTTTATTTTAGTATTTCCTCCAAATCCTGGCCTCCAGCCTTCTGCCTTCCTTCTTGTTTTTCCCCACTATCACTATGGAAGACTGTAGTTCAATAAAATTCTTTTCCTCTGATCTAGCCTCAAGGACAAGAATATCACTGACATCTTGGATATAGCAATTACTTTTGTTTAGTACCTGCTTTACATATTGCGTTGTTTTTCCTGAGTGGCAACTTCTTTATTCTAACTGGTAAGCAAACTGAATTCTGGTTATAATTGCAAAAACTGACCAGTGTTTACAACCAAAAAGTTATTTTTTTCTGTTGATATATCAAGGGATCAAATCCCTCTTTAAAATACTCTTTAATGGCCATAAAAAAATCCTGATAGCATTTAAAAAATTATTTTTATCCTAAATAAGCTGTCTCTGCTTACTGACTAATGGTGTTTCATTGGCATTTTTAGAAATTCAAGTAAGAATAGAATAAAATGTTATTGTTTACAACTAGAAAGTGTCACTCATTTGTTCCCAAGCTTCATACGCTTAAGGTACTTTTATCTTGTGCGGTACAGTACCTCACCACAGCGTCCAAGATCAAAGCCTTTCATATCTGGCCAATATGAAGTTAGTAAATATGAATATACAGTAATGTCAACAATACTTTTAGTTATTACCTAGGTCTGTGTGCCATAAAACCCCCAAAAAGCTGTACTGCAATTCTTCAAAGTACATTAAACTGATAACAGAGAAGTATCTGGAGGCTAATAAAAAAGGATTCTCCAAGGGGGAATGAATGAAAGACTTTTCAAAGAGCAAACAAACTCTGCCCTAACACCAAGAGAAGTTCTAAGGGAGCAGGGGGTGCTGCCCATTTGTCCTACACACCCCTGCAAGGAGGATGCAAAGGGAACATGGTATGACCTCTAAGTACTCCCAGGGCATCAAGTCTCACTTTGAGTCTAGCGCCCAAGGAGTATCTGTACAGCTGGATGAATAAACCTACCTTTCTTCTGCGACCTACATTGGCACGAGCCCCTTCAGAATGAGGAAAGCTATGATAGCTTAGGCAGCGCCACACTAGTTTATATATTGTGTATGTTTTGTTTACTGACAGCGTAAAATGCTAGGCCACGTCATATAAGCCTCAGCAAGTGTTCTGTCAATATACTGCAGTTCACAACTCCAATTACTACTTACAGCTTTTTTCTTTGTCTCTCAATTTGCTGCTGCCAAATGGGGTGAGTCCTACTCCTCTCTCCCCTGCACAAGCTCCCATGCCTATCAGGGGCTTTCACAAGCTAGTTCTATTGAAATTATGCTGAAAAAAAAAAATCTATTACTTCTCTGCCTGGTTAGGCTCACTGGAGGATTTTATATACTCTAAAGCTAAGAACAAAGCCAAGGAAAATGGAAGGGAGATTAGGACCTTCCAGTCCCAGTGACAGCCAGCTGTTGGATCAGTTCAGTTGAAACATCGGGTGCTCCTACGCAGGCTGCCTCTAAACCAGTGCCTTCCCTGCCCCAAGAGCCAGGCTTCACTAGGATGTGAAAGGGGGACAATTCAAGAGGACTTCAGACACTCTTTGATACGATACATTGGGTCAGGGAACAAGGAGCATACAGGTACGTCAACTCAAGTCCCGTTAGAAAGAACAGCACTCAATATGCAATTATATTATTGCTAAACCTTACTGCTTCACTTGACACCTGATAATGAGCTCCCTGTTTCTAACAGGCTCTGTAAGGAAGCGATTACTAGAACTGGCCAAATAGTTTAGGTTTTCTGTAAATTTTTATAAACACACAAAGATTCCTCCATGAAAAGGTTCACATTATTTTAATTAAATATTCTTTAAAAGTGGTATCTCTTGTCACATATTGTTAGATCCTACTGGAAGCACTAATACTCAATTAAGCTTTGAAGTAATTAATGGAAAGAATGGATATGTACAGAAATACTGGATACGACATTTTTGAGGACACGCACTGGTTCAGCTTTCAAAACAATTTTGACAAGTGGCCAGGCTGACAAATTATTTATGTTACACAATATTAAAATATTCTTAGATATCAGCTTCACACATTTTTTTTTCTTGTTTATCTTCATGATCATCGGTCTGCTCTTGTTCATTACTGTTATCTTCAACAAGACTTCTAAGACGTGACAAGTGGTGTAAAGCCCTAGATTAGGAAAAAAGACGACTTTAACAACAGTGTATATTACTATCTACATTTAACAAAATTATACTGATTTCTTACAAACAGCTTAACAGTTTGAATGATATTATATACAGTTTACATCTCTAACTGTTCCACTTACTCTGTTTTAGAGATTATAAAATACACTAAGACTTTTTTTAAAAGGCTAACACACTTTTTGGAACTCAAATTTTAAATACATCCTCTCAAATGCAGGTGTTCACACAAACACACAGTTTCTATTAAATTATTCAGGAAAGGGTATTTAACATAGGAAGTTAAACACTCCAAAACATTGTTATAAAATAGCATATCAATACCGAAAGTCACTGCATTTTTTAGATTAAAAAAATCTTTTACTTTTACATTACAGTATAGAACTATACTGCAACACTGAGTTTTGTTGAAACAAATGTTCTACATAATAAACCCCTGTTTTCCATTCTGCCTTTTCTCAAACATTATTTCTTTAGTCACTTACAACTCTTCAGTAGGACTCTGCTGATTTCATTAATGAAAAGTTTTCTAGGCATTATTTTCTCCACTGTAGTGCAAAAAAAAAAAGTATTTTGTCCCATGTTACAAACTTCTCCAAGCCTGATTATTTTTAAGTCCACCTATGTGTAACAATAATTAATCTATTGATACAGATGAAATATCAATGTTGATTTACGAGTACATCTCTGCAACCATTCACGAGGTACTCCTCTGCTCCATGAACTTCCATGTTTTTAATTATTCACTACTGGCTTACTCTTAAAGCCTTCACATCACATGACAACTCTCAGCTAACGTATCATTCCTTTTCTGCACTTTCTGAAAACAGTGAAAACTCAGAAAAATCAATGGTCACTTACTTCTGAATAGAATTGGTAAGAGGGATTACCTCACTGTCACACAGTTTTAATTCAGCCTCCGCTTTTTCAGAAAGCTTAAAAAAAAGAAAAAATTGTTAACTGAGGGAAGGAAAAGTAGCTGAATATGACAGAAAACACGGCATTTTTATAGCACATTGCACTGGAAAGTATTGCCAACAGCTTTATTGAATCATAAAGCAATGCAGGTTGGGTGGGACCTCAGGAGGTGGGCTCCCGCTCAAAGCGGAGGCAGCTGCGAGGTTACAGCAGGTTGCTCAGGGCTCAATCCAGTCAAATCTTGAAACCCTCCAAGGATGGAGACTGCGCAACCTCTCTTGAACAGCTTGTTCCAGTGCCTGGCTGTCTTCAGGGTTAAAAAATTTCTCCCAACATCCAGTGTGAACCTCCTGTTTCAATTTATGCCTATTTCTCCTCCTTCCATCATGTACCACTATGAAGACCCTGATTCCATCTTCGTGATGCACCTCCTCATAGGTGAGGGAAGACTTCTATTAGGTCCCTCAAAACTTCTTTTCCAGCCTGAATGAGCCCAGTTCTCTCAGCTCCCCCCCAAACAAGTGCTGTAACCCCCAACCATCTAGGTGCCCCTCCACCAGCTTATTGATGTCTCTCCCGAAGTGAGGGGCCTAAACCTGGACACAGTATTATAGATGTGGTCTAATAAGCGCTGGGGGATACAGAATGACAATCATTTCTCTTGATCCATTGACTATGCTCCTGTCCGTATACTCCAGGCCCTGCTGTTCCTCCTTTGCTGCCAGGGCACACAGGTGGCTCATCTTCATCTTGTACCTCCCAAGACCTCTTGGGCATTTTCAACCAAGCAGCTCCCTAGCCAGGCAGTCCCCAGCCTGTATTCTGCAAGGGTTTCTTCCTTCCCAGGTACACAGCCTAGCACTTGCCCCTGTGGAATTTCATGGGGTTCCTGTTGCCTTGCACTTGCCCCTGTGGAATTTCGTGAGGTTCCCCCAGCCTGCCTGATCCGCACAGAGGTGGGGCATTTCATTCACTACTGCGTATAGGACATAGGGCTTAAGAACTGTATGCAAGCAACATTATGAAAAAGGTAAAGAGAGATAAAGTCTATAAATAATTTTGAAACAAAAGTGCCACAAAATACCAACTCACTGATGCCAAAGGAGGCAGGGATAGAGCATTTGAGAATGTCTGGCTTTTTAAAAATTTGGTATCTGCCCCTGAAAGCCTAGAATTAGCGGGATATTCTCAGAAGAGAACTTTTCCAGAACACAGCTTCTGCTAGAGCAGCAGAGGAGAAGAGGAGAGCGCAGCCCACAACCTTCGGGCAGGCGTGCCTGCAATGTCGCCATCTCCTGGTTCACAAGGGCTGCTTTCTGCAGCACCGCTGAGGCCGCTGCCGAGTTACTGACCCGACACTGACAGTGTCCCTGCAGACAGGAGACGGCAGCGGAACAGTAAGGTAGCACAGAGCCTCCAATTTCCACCAGCAGCAACGAGACACAGGGGATTTAGGGCACAGCACTCTTGAGCATACGCTCCCGATGCAAACTGGATTGAATCTGCTGGCATGAATCTGCTTTTTACATGACTGGAAACCAAGTCTATAAAAGGACTAACATTTTTTTCCTCAGAAATGGGCACAGCACATCGATTTTGACAAGATACAACACAGGGAAAGCGACTACTCACTTTTTGAAACTCTCCCTTTTGCTCAGCAGTTTTGTTCTGGCTTAAACTTCCCTGAATTGCTTGAAGTTTAAACAACATTAGCTTCAAAGTTTCAAGGGGCCTGTGATGATGACCTCCAGAAAAAGTATTTTCCTAAACCAGAACCCAAAGAATTTGTTGGTCTTGCAGTGTACTGCAGTGCACATAAAACACAACAAAATACAACAAGCAACTTTTGAAGTTTCCCTGAAATTTCTATGAGTGTTTCTTTCTATCCGTTCTTTAAAGGTCTATTTCTAAATTGTATTTGTGTCATGCTACACTGGTTCATCTTAATTTATGCCACTGTAGGGGCAGTGAAATCCCTGTAAATACATACATTGTTAGGAAGACCTGAAGCAACAACAGAAGGGCCTCAGCCCTGGCTCGTGTAAAATAATTCAAGAACATTAAGACTGTCAGTCCTTGTAACGCTACAGCAGCAGTGCTGGAACACGCATTGACATTTTATAACTACAGAGCAAGTAAGCTTCCTTAATGATAAACATAGATTTATTCATATAATTAGCATCTATACAATATCTGCTCATTCTAAATCAAAAAAGCAAATCGACTCAAGGTGACAAAAAATTTGCGGATAACCTGGAAATACTTATGTCTAGAAACGCCTGAAGATCTAGCAGAACCAAGAGAACAGGAAGCAAGAAGGATGAAATACAGTGAAGCACCATTCATCGGAGAATAATTTGAATTACTCATGCACATTGTTAGGTTCTGTGTCAATTCACTCCTTAGGGAAACAGACGTGCGTGTCACAGTGGAAAAACATAAAGGGTAATGCTCTGTTTACTGTGAGATGGGAAAACAGAATCTTGCAGCAGTTAAGATTCAAGGACAATAGGGCAGAAAGTACAGGAAACATACCAGTACATAAATTAATAGTACGCCTTTCAACTAGGATACTGGGTCAGTGCTCACCTCCCTAGCTGAGAAAAGGCTAAAAGGTTCATATAATCAAAGTGAAAGACTGAACAATATTAATACTGCCAAGAAGGTGATTAAAAGGTACGAATGGAAGTAAAATAAGGAATAATCAGAGCAAATTCAATCCATGATCCAATTCCAGTACCAACAGCGTAAGTAATAAGAAATATATTACTTTACTTACCTCTTAAACTTGACTCATACTCAAACAGTATATCAGCCAGGCAAGGAAATTAGTAGGATTTAATACATGAATAACAAAATAATTTCTTACTTTACTTGAGGCAGGAAAATTATTATTTAAACAAAACACAGAGTGTAAAAGTCAAACTATTACTAAGCAAAACATTTTATAGTTAGATGCATTCTTAATCATAATTGTGACCAAGGGTTAGATTATAGGATTTAATAACTGTATGAATTAACCATGCTCAAATATGACTACACTACTGCAGCGACATTCTACTTTATATATTACAGAAGAAGAAAAACCAATATATAGATATTCCCCCTTCTAATATTTACCAGCCTTACATATTTTAGGCACTCTCAGAAATAAATACTTAATTTTACTGACCTTATTTTTGTCATTTAAACAGTCTTCCAAGAACTTATGGATGATATCTGCCTTGGGGAATGGTAGAGCATCCTCCATGTCCTCACAGCATACGGGCACTGGTGGCTTGCTAAACCAACATTAAACACACAATGGAGAATAACAACAAGTTTATAAACTAAAAGAATTGGTTTAGGATATATTCATTATGATGAAACCAGATATACTGCATCAACGCAACACCAAGGGGGCACTGAGTAGTCCTGTCAGCACTTTGATGTATACATGAGAAACACGTCATTTTTTCCAGTTTTGCCAGTATAATCAAAACCTGGGTAACCACAAAAAACCCCAAAACACAACCAACAACAAAAAAGGCAAGGTAAGGACTTCTTAGCTATAATTTCTTACACATGAGTGTTTTTGTCACACCTGGTACTTCTCCGTTAATATTCAACATCTAAAGAAAAATAGTTGCCTTCTGCTTACTGACCTCTAATTCTTCTACAGCCTCTAAGGTATTTTAATTCAAAGCTAGTGGTCTCATAGAAACAGGTATTAATGAAGCCTGATTTCCAGCGATATTCTCCTATGTGGGCATTCTGGTGGGTAGCAGGAAACTAGATTATTAGCCTCTCTCTCAACAGGAGCATGAATAGTACTTTTTCTATTACTATCACGTGCAGGAATTCTGCAGTTTGAGACTTTTACTCACCTGTTAAATATTGCTAGGATTAACCAAGAGTTCAAAACCTCTTAGGGTAAAGGGAAACCGACAGACAACACCCAGAACCACGTACATCTAGCTGCTTCTTAAGAACGGTAGGAAACTGTAGGAAATTCTAGCATTGATTTTTAGTATTCTTTGATCCTGTGAAATAACCTTTCAGTTCCTGAACAACTGAAATTTCACTGCCAGGACTGCTCCAAAACTTCTGAAGGCCACACCGTGGTTTTTTTTTGTTTTGTTTTTTGTTAAATAGACTTCTCACTATTAACTTGTTTTTCCTAAGCTATTAAATCTGGCAATTGAAGTTCCATTAAATAATTTTTCTCTTGAAATATATATATAATTTATACACAAAGATACATAAGAAATACTAAAAAGCAACAACAAGTAATATTGATAGCACTCTTTGCAAGTCAATGAAAAAGGGAAAGCAGTGCACCAACATCCTGACCTTAAAGTATCAAACATCTAGCACTAAGCAAGACATCTAATAGTAAATCCTTTCGCTATGTACCTGCCACATCACCATTACTTCTAATCCACATACAGAAGCAATTAAGTACATTATGCATTTTCATGAACAAATTATTCCAAAGTATGTTTACTTACAAAGTACCTGGAGCATTTTCCCATGATCTTTCTGCTCCTAGTATATCTGTCGTAGAAGGACTGACATCGTTTTCCAGAGTATTTGACACATCTTCAGTTGAACTCTCCAGATCTTTGTCAGCCTTCAAGGTAAGTAGCTCAAGCTGGTCTTCTAAAAAACAAGGACACAATGTGTCCAACCCTCTTCAAGGGCATTATTTCCACATTATTTTTAATTTTTATGCGACACTCAAGGAAAATTACTACAGACAAATTAGCACTGGAAATATTTTACAGAGTACAGCCCCAATACAACACCTTTGGTTAGCTTGGTACTGCAGCAAGGCATGTAAATCATCGGTACCAAGTGGGACCTGCAAGGTTCTAGCCAGGAGAGCATCTCAAGTAGTCAAGCATTTATTTTCCTAACTTAGGTAGAACAAGTATCATATGCAGCATTCAAGATTACTTAATGTTTCTAGTCTGCTTTCATGCTATAGAAAATATAATTAATATTAATTCACAGTACACCGTTAAATATTACTTATTAATACTGTAAGTTACTAGGTTAATTTTCTTTTTACTTTGTACAGGTTATTCCAATAGCTGCTTTTACAGACACCTGGGAGAGAAATCAGGCAAATCACATATACAATCACATACAGGACTCACATTTAAAAATAGCTTGAGATAAGCACTCAAAATGACAGGCATATTCTCATATATTTGTTATACCTAGCCTGTTCACAACTGGTAAAATTTTGTGTGTAAAAAAAAAGATGTAACCCTGTATTCAAAGTTCATCATGCACACACACTAGAAAGGTCTTTGCAGACATTTGCATATTTGGCATTTTGTCACTCTGAATTCACAACATAAACAACATTTTAACTTAGTTTTTATATATAACCTCTTGGAAAAGGGGAGAGATCACTATTTATGCTTTGCATAATTAAGAAAAAATGTTTTTCTTTTTAAACAAATAAACTTAAGACAAAAGTGAAAGTAATTAACACTCAGAATGTTAATCTCTCATATCAAGAAAATCTTGCTGATGTTTTGTAATACAAAGATAGTGCTTCACCACGGGAGGACCTCCCTGCTTCTGAAGGGCAATGACCTGCTGCAAAGAGCAGCTACATGAGCTATTCCCAAGGCGAGTCTTTATATAAACCGAAGGCACTGGATAACCTAAGTATATGGGTTACAAATATCTCCTGCTGACTGTGTAAAGTAGAGAAAAAGACTGCACGATAAATGTTACTGCTTACCAATTTGACAGGTTCATTTACACCATGTTTAGGAATCTCTCTCCCCCAAGGTTACACTTCATGTAATTTAATTTAATGCTTGAACTTCTATTAAAACATTCATGGAATTACTGTCATTACCTTGCAGTAAGGTACTAGAGATGCCATTGTAATAAATACTTTGCTGTAAGAGGAATGCTTAAATATTGATTTATATATGAAAACTTAGAGTATAACAGCTGTTTAACTTGGTCATCTACTAGTAAGTGCTTTGAGTCATTTGTCAATGTAATAAATCTACTGTTCAGTGCAGTCAGACTAACATGGCCAGAGTGTTGGTTCAAAAAAAAGGTACACGTCCTTATACACATACCCTCAAAATTAAAAAAAAAACCAAAAAAACCACACACATAAGTGACATGAATATAGTTACCTTTGAATGGCTTTCTGGTATGTGTTGAAAACAAGTTTGCAAATTGGAAGCATGCATCTAGATTGTCATAGTTGTAACTTTCTTCTACTTTGTTATCACCTCTCAGATCCAGGCAACTGTTTTGTTCAAAAAAATTAGAACTGTCTTTATCTACAGAGCGTCTTTTTTCCAGGATCTCAACAGTTTGTGAAGAGGAAGCTTTGCCTTGTATGTTAAAATTTTGACCATCACTTTTTTTAGTCGAATCTGAAAAAAGGTTGTAACTCTTAAGCCAGATTGGGTAGTGAAAGTTGGGAATACTACTTATCCCTGACACACTTAAGTCAGACTTCTGACTGGTAAGCCACCTTGGATAATTCTTAAGAGGAAAAGCATTAGAGTTCTCTTCAAAAGACAAGGGTCTCAAACTTCCTTTAGAGGAGACAGAATTAGATGTATACCCATCGTGTTTCTTTTTGATGAACTCTTTGCGTGGATTTTGGTGAGCAACAGCTTTCCCATTGTCCTGGAGACTGAAACCACCTTCCGTATTGAGTGATGAGGTTTGGTAAGGGCAGAAAGATGTTTTAAGTGACCGCCTGTTCCACTCACTGCTTTGATGCCTTGATATAAAAGGACTACGCTGGACAAAGGGCAGCGATCCATCTGCTGGAAATGCTAACAGATCATCTGTCGCAAGACTAACCAAGTCTAGGTCACACTCAGTCTGCCTTCTACAGGATGAAGCAAGAGAACCCAATCCTATGTGCTGATTAAAGTCTTCCAGTGCTGAAAAACAGAGATATTTTACATGAATTGCTAGCCTTCAAGCACACCAAAATGATACGTTTGTAAGATCTAGCATGAAGCCATAACTTAAAGCTGAAATATATTCTTTACCAGGGGCACTGAATTACAGTTCTTGCACAAGTGCTTCTGTTTCTAATCAGAATCTTGATAACAACCTTACCAGTCAAAAGTTACCCCTCCTTTCACAGTACTCAACATTTACAGCTTTGAGTATTTTCTTTAATTTTTTTGAGAAACAAGATTTAAACATTCTAGAGTCCACTTAGTTGCACATTTAGAACTGTGTATTTCGAAGATACATCCTTAGTCTTTCAGTCCTAGTAGTGACACTTCCTCCACACAGAAACGTTAGGGATGTTATTTTTTTCCTCACTTTCACTGTAATAGCAGTAAGTGAAATCTGTATATTACAGGCTATTATAACATACAAAACATACATGCAGACTAGCTAATATGTGACTGGAGCTAATGAGACTTCTGCAAAGAACAGCAACAGAGAAATTTTGGGAGTAAAATACGAGCAGAGGACAGATTTCAAAGAACAGTTTCTCTGTTTTAGTGATAATCAGAACACTTATTTTTGTTTGGGAAGTCAGTTAACTTAAGTAGAATATAATTTGTGTTAGAAAAATATAAACAGAAAGATAAAGACAGCTAAAATCCGGGTATCTTGGTAAGAGTAAAAAAGGAAAGTTGAGAAGCTAGAGGAAGGTCATAGGCTGTGGTGAAGAAAGCCAAGACCTGAGTAATACGTTACCGTAACTGGCCATGCCAACGCAACCCAGGCAAGCATCCTTTTTCAGGTACAAAGTTTGTCTGTACTTAGGACTTTGTTATTTCAGATGTAATGGACAAAGCATTTGCAATATAAATTAGCGCAGAGTTATCTATTCTCGATCTTCTCATAAGAGTTCATATAATCAATTAAGTATTTATTTATTCAAGTGAACTAATAACAACAAAAGCCAATTCAAACCCATATACATTACCCTGTTGGGTTAGACTTCAGACCCAAAAAGTACATTCCATAAAAATCAATGGATAAGGGGAAAATTTTGTTCTAAGACAAAGCAGTGTTCAAGGGAACTGCTCCGATTAATTAGATTCTGATGTTACTTACTCTGGAAAGGAAACTGAGATTTTTTCAAGACCCAGGTTTAAGCAATGATTTACGCTGTCTTTAGCATATATTCACGCATAGGAAAAATACAATTTCTATTCCATACTCTGAAATTTGTTATTGCATCTACAAGCATCGTCATGAATTCTCACCAATCCACACCAAGCATTTACAAAAAAGCATTACAGAGAATGACAAATATTGCTAGCCATGACCAAGCATCATTTAGTATACCATAAAGACTTGCAAGCAGTTGTGCAGGGAATATTCCTTCAACAAAGCACAGCTGGTGTGACACAAGGAGGTACAATATAATTGGCAATGGAGGGAGAATGGGGGGGGACGACGACACCAACCCCAAAACCAAAAACACCACCAAGACTTATTAAAAGAGGTATTTGCAGAAGACATACCATGTTTTTCCTTGGCATGACACTTTGAAAACTCAACTTGTTTGGGAGTGCTTTGACATATGCAGATTTTTCCAGTGCTTATTTCTGAAGATATGAGACTTAGATCAAAATCTTCAATATAAGCCTCCAGAGCCTCTGATGCAGAGCTGTAAAGCTTGTCCTTGTAATGAATGAAACTGTCTGAGTAAGGATTACTGCTGTCAGCGCTACAGCTTGTTAAAAGAGAAGATATTGTTGAATCAGGAGAGCAGATATTGCTTTCTTTCATTGAGCTTGTCATGGTTTTTATCCAGGTTTCTAATAGAATCTTCACTCATCTTTTTAATCAATCTGAATGGAAAAAGAAACAAACCCACAACTGATCATCTGCACTAAAATGTCTTCTCAAACTGTAACATATCTAGGATTTTTTTACTTTCATTACATAATTTTATTATTTTCCTGAAAATTACTATTTAGCTGTTCAACTTGCTGCTTTTCAAATAAGATGCGCCACCCCCAGAAAAGTAAAAGGCAGAATATAAAGGCTCTGGAAAAAAAAAAAAGGTAACAATAGGGAAAACTTCTTTTGTATATTGAAGTTTTAGTACTGGGGAAAAAAAAAAAACAAAAAACAAGAATAACGAGCACAAAAATCTAGCTCCCTGCTAGTTCTAGAGGAACCTCAGTACCCTGCTTTTGCAAGAACAGGACTTCACATAAGAATTGTTGACATCTGTCATCAAACATACAATTCAGCAAATACACACAGAAGTATCATAACTTTCTATTTCAGAACCAGCACAAAAGAGTACCATTCATGGACACAAACCAGGAGTAAAAGTAGCTTAGTATGAAAAAAATAAACAACTCGACCTAACAAGAGTAGGAAGCCATTACCGTTGCAGGTATTTTTACACAACCAGGATGGGGACACAGAGCAAAAGAATTTTACAAGTTACATGGGAGCACTTAGGATCTCAGTCAACCCAATCCAGTCTGCCTTTGTAAGCCCAAAACCTGTTAACTGAAGAGTTGGAAGCGCAGGCTTGTTCCAAATGCTTTGATCAGGATGGTTACGGTCACCGAAAGAAACTTAACAGCTTGTTTCATCACGGTAGCTAAAAATGATATTTGAAAAATGTGTTACGGTGTTAAGGAAACAGGTGCTGCTACAAGGAATAAAGATTAATAGCTCTGTTATATCCTATATCACATGCATGCAAGGATCACCACGCAACAGCGGGATAAGGATTGACACGAAAAAGACACGAAAAAGGGGACTTCTTCCAAAGCCGAAGTGGTTTTCCCCTGAAGGCCGAGGCGCCGGGCTAGGCACCGGCCCGAGGGCAGCGCGACCGGCGCAGAGCCCTCCCGGGGCCCCATCCCCACACAGCACCCCCGGGAGAGGCAGGGCCGGCCGGCACCGGAGGGCCCGGCCGCGGCGGGCACCCCCGACCCGCTTCCCCTCACAAGGAGCCGTCAGAGCGGGGAAAAAGCAGCACCTAAGGCAGCGCGGCGCCTCCGCAGCGCCAGGAGGATACGCCACCCGTCAGCCTGGCTCCCGCCCGGGGGCCACGGGCCTCCCCACCGCGCTGCGGCCGCTCCTCCGCGCCTTTGCCGCGCAGCGGGTTTGAAGGGACCGCGCCCCGACACAAAATGGCGGCGCGCAGGCGCAGGGGCGACCGCGGGGCCCTGCGGGAGTTGTAGTCGCAGGCGGGAGGCCGGCGCTGCGCTAGCGGGGACTACAGCTCCCGGCATGCCCCGCGGTGGGAAGGCGGGAACGGGCGCCGGTCTCCGCTTCGTGCCGCGGCGCTGAGGTG